>APFE030735188.1:1998-13311 GCA_000404065.3 Pinus taeda | reverse complement strand
GGGGGGGGGGGGTTCAAAAGTGGTTTCCCCACCAAGCCCCTCTGCTATGTGTCCCTCTCATATCATTTCACACCTCCCCTTCACTTACCACTTACCACTCATGGCCCCTCTAAAAACCACTCGTCGTCAAAACTCTCTCCCACAGTGCGATTCTGATATGCCAGGTGGGCCCGATCCCGCAAATCGACGATCACAAGTGTCAAGGGAAATTTCCAAAGGTAAGGTGTTATAAATCACCGGTATGTGGGATTACAAGTTACAAAGGAAAAATACCCTGGACAAGAGTCTAAAGTCTCTAATGCCTTAGGACTAAAAACCCGGTTCTAGACCCTAGTCATATGAAGAGAATTACAGAAAGGGGCTAAAGAAAAGGGGCTTAAAGGAGATCAAAACTCGCCTATTTCGTAAGGTTTTAGTGATAAGGGCCAACACCGGAAAGACCTCCATATTACACCATAAGTGCATCACCAGGCATATCAGGGCACCGATAGTGTTTTGCAGAACTTTAAAGGCGTGGTGGGTTAGAAGTTGAGGCATTTAATATGGGAGATGGAGCATTCAAACCCGACATGGGCTGATCCAGAAAGGCTCTGTAAGACATAGAACCAGGGTCGATGCTGACAAAAGTAAACAAGGATTTGGTAGCTTGGGAAGACTTGATTACTTAGCATGGTTTCCCATACTGAAGAAATGTGAAGTACCGTCTAGGGGTCCTTTGCTCTAGTACTACAACATGAAATTGATAACACCCACTCCCAAATTTAAAGGATGAATGGTTCAAGCAATAAAGGCAGAAGTGATGGGAGTCGGCTGAGCAACATAAGAGGCCATACCGTGAGAAAACTAAAACCTGAAGTAGTAGCGATCACATGGATGGGAATGAAGATATTTTGTTGGCATTCTCATCTAATTTATTGACTTATTGTATTCCTGTAATGTGTGGTCATTCAAAGAGGCAATTAATGTTTTGTAATACTTTTGGTTCACAGAGCCATCCTTGGTTGAGACAGCTAGTCGATCCGACAACTGAGACTCGACAAAAGATATTTTGTTGTAATAGATGTTTAGCGCTCCCCCTCTCCAGATAAATAGGAGGAAGCAACACTTTACAAAGGTTCAGAAATTCTAAAGAAAACTCTACATGTTATTTTTAGATTGTATAGCTTTATAATACATATCTTTCAAAATATCAAGGAAATGGTGGTGATTCCCCCTTCAAGTATTACAGTATGTTATCCCTCTGTTAAAACCCATTATGTTCATGCTTCTTCTTTGAATTCATGCAACTATGGCTACTAGAAATATTTCATACTTCGTCACATATTCATTTGTATTGACTTATTAATGCATGTGCCTATATGGGTTTATGAAATTATATCTTTAAATCTACGCTATATGAATCATAGCATTTTCCCCTCTTTCATCCACTAATTCCATCTGTAACTCAAATAAGTGTAGAAGTCCTTAATGCTTCAAGCTCTATGTGTTAAAGGGTAGAATTATTGTGATTTAAGCTCTATTTGATGAGTTATTCCTTCTCCTTATCCTCTCTCATTATTTTGCAAAAGATTATTAAACTGTAAGTCCTTGAACTCCTAGACCTCCACTATTTTAATGCACATATTTAGGTGATTTGTATATGTAAATAAGTACTAGAAATTCATGGCTTGCCTCTTTAGATGAATGAACAAACTCATTTCATTTAAATATATCTATAGAATATATGTGATGTCTCCATCTTCCTGAGAATCATTTGAGACACATGAAATCTAGATGTGCCCAGGCATTGGTCTTGTAATGTGGTCGTGAAAATTTTTGTACAATCCCTTGATGGAAAAGCCAGAAAATGGTTTAAAGCCTTCCAAATGCCTCCATCACTACCTAGGAGGAGCTTGAGAATTCTTTTACATAGAAATGGGGTGAAAAGGGAAATCATTAGTGCCTCCTCATAGATTTTAACACCATAAAGAAGAAGCTAAAAGAGGATATCTCAGAATTTACAAAAAGGTTCAATAAGCAGTACAATAACTAGCCAACTGAGATAAAGCCTCCTCCAATTGCTACTATTCCCACTTTCGGAGGAGAGCAAAGGAGGTTGTACAAAGAGTCTAGGTTTGTGAAAATTGTGACCCCAGCTAAAGGCTAAGAAAACTCCCTAGTGCATGGGAAGGAAACTGACCTCTCATGCCTGTTCCTAGAAGAAGATGAGATAATCTTAGAGGAAACATCAGTACATCTAACAAGACAGTCAAAACCCCAACATGAAAATGAAAAAAAAGTATGGAAATTATAATTTGATGGAGAAAACTCAAAATAGGGAAATGGAGCTGGGGTATTGTTGGTATCTCCTGAGGGCACCCTGATACCCCTCTCATTCAAGCTAGAGTATGAGGTGACCAACAACGTCACGGAGTATGAGGCACTTATCCTTGGGTTACAAATGGAAAAGAATATGAATATTGAATACCTAATAGTCTATGGAGACTCTGAGTTGATCATAAGGTAGATAAAAAATTAATCCCAGGCCAAACATCCCAGACTGAGGACCTACCGAAATGAAATGTGGGATATAATTGATAATTTCTTCTTGGCCTTCAATATCCAATTTATGCCCAGGGAAGGAAAAAAATAACTGACTCCCTTGCTATAGTTGTAAGTGGTTTTAGGCCCCCTCAAAATCTACTCCTTAAGTATGAGGTAGAAGTTAAGATATAGACCCTCAATACCTGATAATGTCAAGCACTGAAAATTATTCGAGGATGACGAGCAGGTGAAAAAATTCGTAGAAGTCTCTGGGGAGTTCTCCCACTCCACCATAGATCAAGAAGAAGAAGAAGCATATCAAGAAGCCACTTCGTGGAAAACATAGTGGTTGGGTGCAAAAATTTTCAACTGAAAGGGAATACTATCTCTCGTGGACTAGTCCCACTGGAAAGGCTTTTTAATAAGGGCGACATAGTCTCCAAACCAATGGCTCTGGAAATAGAAAATCAATTAGAACACTGCAACAACGACTCAGAGGAGGAACAAGCTATCAAAAGGAATCCCCTTGCAATACAGACAAAGGTATTTAAATCTATTCAAAATCTATAAGGATGTTTTTGCTTGGTCTTATAAGGATTTGAAAGCATTTGATACTAACATCATTCAACATAAGGTTCCTTTGAAAAGCATAATAAATCCATGCAAGTAGAAACTCAGACAGATAAATCCACTCTTACTCCCCTCCATTGAAAAATAAGTGAGAAAGCTACTACAAGCAAATATCATAGTGCCTTTAAGGTACTTTGAGTGGGTGGCCATCCTCGTCCCTGTCCAGAAAAATAGTGGAGAAATAAGGCCGTGCGTAGATTTTCAGAATCTAAATAAGGCATCGTTGGAAGACAACTACCCACTGCCTAAGATGGATTATATATTGCAGAAGATGGTTGGCTCGACCAACATCTCCATGATGGATGGCTTCTCTGGTTACAACCAGGTGGTAGTCCACCCTGATGATCAAAATAAAACTGATTTCACCACCCATGTGGGGAACATTCATGTACGCTCGCATGCCCTTCGGTCTTATAAATGCAGGGGCTACATTTCAGAGAGCCATGGACATAACTTTCCTAGGGGAGCAAGACAAATTCATTGTGGTTTATTTAGACAACATCACAATCTTTTCTAAGAATGATGAAGAACACATCCTCAACTTGAAGCTCACCTTTGAAAAATGTAGGAGGTATGGTCTTTCTTTGAATCCTAAGAAATATCAGTTCACCATGAGTGAGGGGAAGCTGCTAGGACACAATAGTGTAGGAAGGTGTGAAGATCGATCCTAAAAGAGTCGAAGCCATCAATCATATTCCTTTGCCCAGGAATAAGGAAGAGGTCCAAGCCTTTTTGGGGAGAATAAATTTCTTGAGGAGGTTCATACCCAATTATGTAGAAATAGTCAAGGGTATTATGGACATGCTTAAGAAGGAAAATGAAGTCAAGTGGAGCCCTGCCCCCATAGATTCTTTCATTAGAATAAAATAAGTTTTGGTTGAAGCCTCGGTACTAGTCTGCCTCGACTATTCAGTGCCTTTCTATATCTTTCTTTCACTTCTTCACATATTATTGCCATAGTGCTGCTACAAAAAAATAAACATGGGTATGAACATCCCATTGCTTTCTTTAGCCAAGTCCTGAGGGAGGTTGAGATAAAATATAACATCTTGGAGAAAAAATCCTATGCACTAGTCAAGGATTTGAAGGAATTTTGTATGTATGTGCTACAATTGGAAATCACAATATTTGTCCCAACGATAGCAGTCAAGGACATCCTCGTGCAAGGAGACAGTGAGGGAAAAAGGGGTAGGTGGATAGCGAATATACAAGAATACGAGTTAGACATCAAGCTCACTAAGCTCATAAAATGCCAGGGGTTGGCCAAGGTCTTATCCGAATCAAATTACCAAGCTTTAGGGATAAACCTGATGACAGAGGAAGGCAAACTAGAGGACCATCAGAATGGGATTAAAACATTTGAGCAGAGAATCTATGCTAAATATGAGGGATCACCCTGGTATAAGACATCATTCATTATCTCTTATTCCCAAGATGCTCACTGGGGATGGATAAATCAAAATACCGAAGTCTAAGATTGCAAGTGCAAAATATATCATATCTAATGGCCTGCTCTACTGGAAGGACTTGGTGGGGGTATTTCTGTTATGTTTGGTGGAGGGTGAAACCCATAAAGTGATTGAGGATTTTCACAGAGGAGTTTGTGGAGGTCATTTACAGTTGGAAGACCACAACACCTAAAATCCTCAAAGCAAGATTTTACTGGCCTGCACTATTTGGGAATGTTCATTTCCAGGTCAGGTCATGCCAGAAGTGCCAAGTGTTTGCTGAGAGGAAAAATATTTCTCCTCTCCCCCTGATTCCAGTACATGTGGAAGAACCTTTCAGATAGTGGGGACTAGATTTCACAGGGGAGATAAAACCACCATCCAGTGGCCAACACAAGTGGATATTGACAGCCACAGATTATTTCACCAAGTGGGTAGAGGCCATCCCATCCAAAAATGCTACAGACTCAGTGGTAATCAAATTTATGGAGGAGAATATATTATCTCGATTCAGGTGTCCTTTCAAAATTATCAGTGATAATGCTTAGGTCTTCAAATCTACTAAGTTCACCAACTTCTACCATAAATTCAATATCATCATCAGGCACTCCACTACCTACTATCCTCAAGGTAATGGCTTGGCTGAGTCCTCAAACAAAACTATGGTGAGGGTGCTGAAGAAGACCATCACCAAGAATCAGAGGAACTAGGACTCCCAACTGAAGTTTTCCCTATGGACCAACCGGGTAACTCCTAAATGATCCACGGGGAAATATCCTTTTGAGCTAGTTTATGGTAAGGATGCAGTCTTCCCGATCCAATTAGTGATGCCGATGGTGAATTTACTACAAGAAGCTGAGGAAGAGCCAAGTGCCTTGACACGAAGGATAAATCAGCTAGTAGAGGTTCATGAGAACAAACTACAGGTGGGGGCCAAATTGTCAAATTACCAACAAAATATGAAATCCCTGTTTGACAAGAAGGCCAAGGATCGACCTCTTCAACCAAGAGATTTAGTTCTTTGCTGGGATGTCTGACGAAAGACAAAGGAAAACACGAAAAATTTGATCTGCTATGGTTCGACCCTTTCAAGATTGCAGAGGATAGAGGAAATAACACATACATGCTTAAAAATCTCGACGTGAATCTATAGAACTACGGTAAATGGTCAGTTCCTCAGCCTTTATTTCAAATACTAGAGGTACCTGTCTTGCACTCATTGTAAATACTGGTGTGTGTATTGTAATTGTTATATGAAATTCCCAGTTATGTTGAAAAGTCCACTTTCACAGAATTATTGTTTATTTAGAAATGACTCCATGCCCAATGGAAGGAAGGCTACTGGTATGTAGGTTCTCAACACCTTGCTAGCAAGGCACTATCCCCAGTTGGAGCTAATGTTATCACTCACTGCATTACGAGTTTTCAATTGATCAAAGTTGCCAAAGAACAGTGAAGTATGAAGCCATTTTCTATACCACATAATCAATCAAGGCCAAATCAGACCCTCTCTATTGGATAATTCTCAGAACAAGCTTTCCAACGGTAGGTGGAAGTCCAAAAATGGGCTCCTGGATTAGAAGTTAGAGAAACTTGAAGATACCCTTTCAAAGCCAGAAAACAAAGAAAAATGGCTAAGGGTCAAGCTCATCGCAAATCGCAAATCGGGGCTTTTCTGGAACAACAACAGTGGAAGGGAGTGAAACCTACAACTGGCCGACCGTCGATATTGCAAATCACAAGTCAATGGTTGGAGGCCCACGACACATAGAGTATCGATGGTTCACGAGGTAGAGCACCGATATCACATATCGACGATCGCCGATTCCAAGGTTAAGGCTTATCGGTGGTGGGAAAGTCCCATATCCCGTAGTCTTGCGATATCACAGTCCTGTAGTCTTCCATATTAGAGATCCCGCACATCAAACCCTGCTATATCGACAAATCGGCAATCGACAAGCCCAATGGACCATTTCTAAGGAATTGCAGGGGAAATATGTCAATAGTTTTAAACAACATGGGAGGGGTTGATTTCATTTTACAAAGAAAACCAATTGTAAAACTAGGGGCAGGCGGGCCTTTTCTCTCTCCTCCAGGGGGCCACATAGCAGAGCACCATTGGTCTAGATGAATCCACATGGCAGCTAGTGTCAACATGGTGTGGCAGTTCGGAGGACACGTGGCACACAAATTCAACATTTTCAGGGTTCCAATGGGGGATTTTCTGAGTGAAATGTGTATCCACTCAAGAGGTGCCACGTGGCACTGATGACATCATCAGTCTCGCAATCGGTGATCGCACAAAGCAAAGCCCCTCCTACACCGAAGTCCCTTTCGGCTTGCGATTGTGATATGTGGAACTCCGCGGACATGATTTTTTATACAATGGAGATAAAAAGTTGTCATGTCCGTCCCTTTCAAAGCCCGCATGCTCATTCAACACCCCCATCTCTGGACGACCCATATTGACTCTGTCTAGTTCAATGGCTCCTAGGCCTTTTCGGCCCCCTCACCATGTTTTCGTTTATCAACGGGTGGGGGGGTGTTTGAAAAGTGGTTTCCCCACCAGGCCCCTCGGCTACGTGTCCCTCTCATATCATTTTGCAGCCCCACTTCACTTACCACTTACCACTTATGCCCCCCTCCGAAAACCACTCATCCTCAACACTCTCTCCCGTAGTGTGATTGTGATATCCCGGGTGGGCCTGATCCCGTAATTCGGTGATCACAAGTGTCAAGGGAAGAGAATTACTGAAAGGGTCTGAAGCAAAGGGTCTTAAAGGAGATCAGAACTCGCCTATTTCGTAAGGTTTTAGTGATAAGGGCCAGCACCGGAAATACTTCCATATTACACCATAAGTGCATCACCAGGCATATCAGGGTGCCGATAGTGTTTTATAGAACTTTAAAGGTGCGGTGGGTCTGTAGCTGAGGCTTTTAATACAGAAGATGGAGAATTCAAACCGAGCATGGGCTGATCCACAAAGGCTCTTTGAGACACGAGACCAGGATCGATGATGACATAAGTAAATAGGGATTTGGTATCTCGGGAAGACTTGATTACTCAGCATAGTGTCCCATACAGAGGAAATGTGAAGTATCGTCCAGGGGTCCTCTACTCCATTACTACAACGTAAAACTGATAGCGCCCACTCCCAACTTTAAAGGATGAATGGTTCAAATAGTAAAGGAAGAAGTGATAGGAGTTATTTGAGTAGCACAAGAGGCCATACCGTGAGAAAATTACAACCTGAAGTAGTAGCGATCACAGGGATGGGAATGAAGATATGTTGTTGGCATTATCATCTAATTGATTGAATTTTTTATTCCTATAATGTGTGGCCATTCAATGAGGCAATTAATGTTTTGTAATGTTTTTGGGCCAGAGAGCCATCCCTGGCCGAGATAGCCAGTCGATCTGACAATTTAGACTCGACATAAGATATTTTTTTGTAGTGAATATTCAACGATCCCCCTCTCCAGATAAGTAGGGGGAAGCAACACTTCACAAAAGTTCAAAAATTCTAAAGAAAATCTACATGTTATTTTTAGACTGTATAACTTTAATACAGATCTTTCATAATATCAAGGAAGTGGTGGTGATTCCCCCTTCAAGTATTACAGTATGTTCCCTTTGTTAAAACCCATTATGTTCATGATTCTTCTCTGAATTCATGCAATTGTAGCTGCTAGAAATATTTCATACTTCCTCATAGATTCATTTGTATTGACTTATTAATGCATGTGCTTGTATGGATTTTTGAAATTATATCTTTAAATTTGTGCTATATGAATCATAACATTCCGCCCCTCTTTTGTCCACTACTTCCACCTGTAACTCAAATAAGTGTAGAAATCCTTAATGCTTCAAGATATATGTGTTATAGGGTTGAATTATTGATGCTTTAAGCTCTATGTGATGAGTTATTCCTTCTCCTTATCCTCTCTCGTTACTCTACAAAATCTTATTAAACTGTAAGTTCTTGAACTACTCGGCCTCTACTATTTTATGCACATATTTCAATGATTTGTATATGTAAAGAAGTACCAGAAATTCATGGCTTGCCTGTTTAGATGAATGAACCAACTCATTCCATTTAAATATATCTATATAATATATGTGATGTCTCCATATTCCTAACAATCATTTGAGACACATGAAATCTGGATGTGCTGAGGCACTGGTCTTCTAAGAAATCAGAGGCTGTCTCTGGGAGCGACAACATTTTGCTTAGGTAAAAAGGCAAGTCCTAAGTGATTTTAATTCCTCCTCAACCATTTATTTAGAGCCTAGGGGTTATTATTCAACCCTAAGGGATAAAACCAACCTTTTTGAGCAAATATGGGCAAGTATATACATGTTGGAAGACTGCTACAGGAATCTGCTACATGAAACAGGTTTGTTACATGAAGGTATAATTCACCGAATGACCAAGAAAATAAAATCCAAATTGGATGGGAATTTTTTTTTATTGAATAGAACTTATTAGGTCTCCAATCTAAGTGGAATCACTAAAAAATACCCTTGTTAACACATGCTAAGAAATAGCAAAAAATTACTAGTCTAAAATCTAGGAATTTGAGAACTAGTGAGCTATTTAATCTATCAAATGCCTCACATAATTAAGTGTGAATGAAATGGGGTAATTTTGTTATTAAATATAATTTTTTTTTGATAATGTAAGTGGAATCAACTTTATTTAAGCTCATTAGCATGTTTTAAAAAATAGCATAAATTTACTACTATTTGCCACAAGGGACTTCCAGAAATTTAGGTTTGGGAATAAACAAACTAATCCAAGTAGCTCAATGATTACTATGAACTTCTAAATCTATTCAAAGGATGAAATCATGATTTTGATCCTGCAAAATAAACTAATTCAACCGTTTAACCCAATCCTACAATAAGAAATCATCAATACTAAATGCAGAAATAGAAAAAGACAAGAACAAGAGATACATGTGAATAAGAAGTGACAGGAAGAGAAGTAAATGATAAAAAAGGGATTTGAGGTTCCTGATATGTCAAAGCCCAAGGAAACTCAAATTCCTATGAAGGATACCAATATTTAGAAGCCGAACATGGCACCAATATTCATTATTTCCATAAATACAATTACGTCCCCGCAAGAAATGAAATTGGCGCTGCAAAAATACAAGTTCTCTCCACAAGAAGAATAATAGAAATAAGCGTCGAGAGGAAAATTCAACTTGGTACTTATAAAAAATTATTAGGAAGAATTCCCCATGAAAGGAGGAAGCTTTCCCCTCCAAAATCCCTCAAATAGTGGATCTAGTTCCCAACACTATGAATCTACATTAAATAACAAGGAACACATTCCTAAATTTTCTCAATCATTGGAGCTCAAGAATTTGTCCAATAATTTTAGAATATATTGTTGATTTATTATCCAGGATTGATCCTCCTGTAGTAGGGAGCAAGTCCCTAAATTATCTCATTCTCTAAATCTCCATAATCTGCCCAATATTCTCACAATATTCTACAAAACTAAATAATATTAGGCACAAATATGAAATTATCCATAAACCTTCCTAATGAACATATTAAAGCTAAAAAGCACTATTAAGTGTATAAGGAGAGGTTTAATATAGCCTTCATGTTCCTAAAAAAGATTAGATGGACCTTAATTTATGTCTAATTTGGAGGCCCATCATACCCCTTCTGAAACTGTTGTGTATCCTTTGAGTAACCTATTCATCCTGCTCGCCTTGTTGTTATTCATGTATCCCGAAATGTTTCATGCTTTGTTCTCTGGTCTATTTGATGCTCTTTCTCCTACTCTTCTTGCTACTATATTTTTCTATCTCAGTTTCCCAAGGAAGACCTATTGTAGGTTGAGGTTGCTTCTTTCCCTCAGGTGGTTCTGCAACTGGCTTGAGCTGCACGCAACTTGAATCCTGTAGAAACCAAATTTTGCATTCCAAGAGGTGGTGGGTCCACCTTTTATTTCTTTTATTTTTTCATTATTATTATTATTATTATTTTAAATTTTCTCTATTTTTTTATTGCATGGAAAATAAACTCATAATGCTTTGAGTTAACTTGGTTGGACCTCACCTACCGCTTCACACTCCTTGTCTTCCATCATGACTAAATGATTATATCCCACATACTCAAGTCCTTTTCACTTTTGTCTTGTCCTCTCCCCCATGTGTGGGTGTCTTGGTGGAAAAGTGAAGTTAATTGCTAGATAAGGCTGAGGTTGATCTACTACTAATCTTGGTTATAAAAGCCTTTTCCTTCATACACTTGCAATGTTTTTCAAGCTAAAATAATTTTGTAAGAAATGTTTAAAGGATTGTGTTACACTAAAATTTGTCACCATGACTATTTATAGTTAGTATGACTCCATCAACAATCATACTATCCTCCTTGGCAAGCCTCATACCTCTGCTCTCCATGTCAAACTTCAAGAAAGAGAGAAAGTCTTTAAAAAACATGTTTATCTCTGGGTATGCAGTTTCTCTCTACCTTACCTGCGTGTACACATCCCAAGTTCACAATACCTGCGTCCTTTCATGCTTTGTATGTAAAGGGGTGGGTGCATACTCCTGTAAAGGTCAAAAGGCGCGATTTTCATCTTAAAAAGTTACTTGTGGTCATTTCTAGAGCATTCTAGAAGATTGTTTGACGTGTATTGAGCGCCTCCAGATGGTTCATGTATCCCTATGAAAGAGGAACTTATCCCAT
>APFE030735186.1:0-14479 GCA_000404065.3 Pinus taeda | reverse complement strand
ATCGATTTTCATGTGAATTTTCCTTGCTATATTTGGTATGCATGGTATTGCATGTGGTTATTTGGTATTATGGCATGGGTTTTTCCAAGTGTAACAGTGTTTTCAGTGTATCCTTACCATTTCTAGATAGCCATGGTGTGATGGGGTTCTCATGTTTTGGTTGAGATGGTTGTTAGAAGGATTCAAAGTTGAGTGAGGTGGATCTTTGAATGATAGAGCACATAGCCTAGTGGTCCCTGAACCAGATTATGAATCACAGTAAAGCCATTGGCCTAGTTACCCCTAAACCAGACTGTGGGTTGCGGTAAAGACAAGATTTCTTTGCCTCAGTGGGCCTAGGAATCCTTTTCGGTGAATGGTAGGATATACGATAAATCCTAGAGGTGGTTTTCTCTCTGTTGGGCCTAGTAATCCCGGGTTTGGGATATGCGGTAAATCCTAGAGAGTGGGTCTCGGTTTAGGCATAGTGATCTAATGTGGATTACTGTAAATCCTGAGAGATCGGGGTCTCGGTTTAGGAACTAGTAATCTGGGTTTGGATTGCAGTAGAGCCTGAGAGACTAGGAGACAGGAAAATTCCTCACGGTGTAGTTAGAGAAATCTGGTAGCATCCATGCTTGCTTGTCCTAGTGATCGGGTGGAGATCACGATAAACCCTATTATTATGTGTTCATTGTGTTTGCCTAGTGATCCGGGATGGATTTCAGTAAAGCTTGCTTTTCGTTGATGAGGGTGAGGTGATTTAGCCTCAGTATGCCCTAGTTGGTTCTTTTGGTTTGAGTCCCACATTCATGCTTGGAATATGGCACGGGAATAGTCCCATCTCCGGTTAGTTACTGCATTCATCAATGAGAAATTCATTCCCTTGATTTTCATGTGTAAATGTATTGTTGTATATAAGGATTTTGATGGTTTATATGTTTATGGTAATTTTGTTCCTATTATGTTGGTTATATGTATATTTTATGACAACAACTACGTATGGCTTTCAGCATGTTTTTAATTGTAAATGAATGGATAGTGTATCTATGGCCTAATAGATGATAATCTAGAAAATTACATGAGAGAACAATGGTTCATAGTGATTCTCAAATAAGTATGAGATCCCTACACTTAATTGTGTTGTTTACACATGTAGGTTACATGTTGATGATATGTTTGACAAAATACCTAGCATGCCTAGTAAGGATCTGATAGAGGTCTTATTCAACTTATTGCTTTTGCAACATTGTTTCCTTGTATTTTTATTGATCTCAAGCTATCACTCCATTCTGGGTAGTGACCTGGGCTCTAGGCCTGAAAAAGTGGCTTAAGTCCCGACGTCACTGAAACAAAACTAGCAATTTTGGTCTCTGGTTGCTGGAAAGCAAGCCTGTGAGAGTGACTATGGGTTTTTGGTCACTCCCATGCCCATAACATGATAGCGACTATGGCCTAAGAGATCCCGAACAACAGTGGAACCCAGGGACAAGTTTTCTAAGTGGCTTATTTGTCTCCTTCGGTTCCCTTGATGATGTTGGATGACTGTGTGTGATGTTTTCGTCGATTCCACTTCCTTAAGGTCACATAGGAGGTCAAATCTGATCATAGTAGCCTCTCGTCTCATGTTTACCCCTGTGGGCATGGTTACTTGGGTGGATGTGGGAGGAGGGTGTTACAGTGGGTCAGTTCAAGTTGCCAAGTATTATGAATTGTAAATAAAATATCATGGGGTTCAATCCTTTAGCTAACAGTAACATGTTTTTGTTATTGGTCAAGCGCTTGGTGCAAGTATTGAGATGATATAAAAATTGTAGCATTAGAGAAATTTTGAAGTCTTAAATGGGCCTCCTAACGAATATTATAAAACAATAGTGGAAATAATAAAATAATATTAGATTACATCATCAAGTTTTATTAGAGGGAAAAAATAAAAACTATATTTTCAACTTATCTCCTATAGTTTTACTCAAATTTCGAGTGAGAGCTCTCGTTGGATGTAGAATTTAATTCTTCATCCAAGGAGTACCCATGTTGCATATTTTTTATAGACCTTGCTACATGAAAAATGAGAAATACATGAGAAAATGTGATTGCAATCATGTTTTTCATGTACTTCTCATTTTTTGTGTTTCAGGCTTCATTGAAAGTATGCAACATGGGCACTCCTCGGATGAGGAATGAAATTCCATATCGAACTAGTGCTTTTGCTTAAAATTTGAGTAAAACTGTAGGGAGATAAGTTGAAAAAGTAGTTTTTTTAATTTTTTAATCTTTTTACTTTTTTACTCCAAAAAAGGTATATCATCCCCCATGGTTGACATCATCATCTTGAATCCTATTGTTTCTTATAAATTTGATTTTGGTTGTACATTTTTGTTTTGAGGCCCATTTTTTACCTTGAAATTTATCTAATACTAAAGAGGGTTGTGTTGGGACCCTAATAATAGTCCATAGTGCACCCCACTATGGTGCTCAAGGACCAGGCCCATTTTGTCCACTTCAACTTAAATTTTTAATCGAAGCTTATTCATGATTTCCAATTGTCAAACCATGAAAAGTCTTGATACCCTTATAAATTCTCAAAATGAATGTCCTTGTGATGTTTTGATAAGGGATATATATTCTCAACTCATGTTGTTGAATTGAAATTGACATTTTTTAATCATTTATCACCTAATAGAGCAACATTTTCTATATTAATTAAGCCTATAGGGAAGCATCTACACCTAATGCCAAGTTTCTTCAACATTTTGACTCAATTTAAAGAAGGGTTTGAGTGTTTTTCCTATAATACAAAGAAATACAAGGTAAGGTTGCATCTACTGATACAATCCCAAACTAAAAATGAAACAACACTAAAGTATTAACCATGCAAATATAGTTTCCTTAGGCTCCAAAGAAACCTTTCAGATTGTTGGAGTCTATAGAGTTGTATGGTCATATTTGAGCAAAGTCTCGGGTGTAAAGGGGTATTATCTCATAGAGCCATATATGTTATTTTGTATATGGTGAAATACCTTGAGATGAAAGGTCTCATTGAGTTATAGTCAAGTTATGTAGGTGCAATCCAAAATTTTTTATGTAGTTTTCTAATACTTCTTTTGAAAAAACAAAGACTAGAGGCACACGTTGTTAGGTACCCATACTACTAGTGTAGCCTCTTATTGTTAGTAGTGTAACCCCCTTATTGTATTGTTATGCCCATGTAGTCCCCATATTGTTATTATTGTGCCCCATAGAATCCCACTATTGTTATTTTTGTGCCTTTACATTATTATTGTTATGTCAACTCTGATTATATTGTGACCCCTTAGACTCCTATATATAAAAAGGAGGTCTTATCATTTGTATCATCCAAGAATTGTTCATTTGTCTAATGTAAAGGAGGTTTCCCCCTTGAAGAGGCTTATTTTGAAGTCATTCATCTATCTCTTCTTATATTTTGTGAGTTGGTTGCATAACATTTGGTATCGGAGCTTTGGATTCTAGGGTTCTGCTACTTCAAACAAGTCATCGTGGATTTTCACTATAATTATTTTTCTACGTAGTTCCAGAAGCATAAATTAAAACCCATTTGACCCAAAATATTGTTGAACCTTGATTCCAAATTTTAGATCTTGTATCGCTATATTTTTGGATATATGAGCTGAGGAAGTTAGGGTTTTTCCAGGCTCCGGAATTCCATCTCAAACAGGTCATTGTGGAATTTTCGCTATAGCATTTTTTATATGAAACTTCTGAAGCTTAAATTAAAACCCATTCGAGATGAAATAGTAATAAACCTTCTGTACAAATTTCAAATCTTATATCGCTAAATTTTCAAAGATATCACCCAAGGAAGTTAAGGTTTTTGTAGGCTCCCGAATTCCATCTCAAACAGTTGAACTTGGGAAAGTCGTCATAACTGTCTCTCTAAGCATCGGATTCAAATTTCGTAAAATGTGAAAACAATAGGACATACTGTAGCTTTGTGGGTATCGTTTTCAGGTCTGAAGGTGGAAAAAGTGACACGTGGCACTTCATACAAGTTCACTCTACTGAACCTGTCTATAATCAGGGCATTGTGGGAGATTAGGGATAACTCTTTGTTGGAGAATCCAATCTCGATCAGATTTGTGGGGTAGGAAAGAGGACTCAAAGGGATAAAATAGGACTAAATTTTAGAACTTGGAGATCCAAAATTGCAGAGTTACAATCATTTCAATATCGATCTCCTAAAAGCAAGCAAAATAATTACGCGAATCAAGAAAATAGAAACATCTAGTAAGAGAAGTTAGGATAAATGTATTTATCTATGGAATAGAAGCTAAGATTGATGGTTTAGAAGCAAAATTGAAATGCAACATGGAAGATTTGAAGAAAGACATGGAAGGTTTGAAGGAAGGTGGGACAAAGTTGCTACAAGAAAGGCTTCCTGATGGCGAAAAGGTAGTATAGGAAACTCACGATGAGAACAAAAGAAATGTTAATCATGATTTCATAGAATTTAACATTGGATTGAAGACCAGCCATATTCCAAAGATAGATATGAGGAATTTTGATGGAAAGGATCTGGTAACTTGGATACTACAGATGGAGTAATATTTTGATCTACATGATGTGCAACTGCCACAAAAGGTACGTATTGCATGTTTATATTTAGAACTGAATCAGTTTTTATGGTATAGAGGGCTTTCTTTTCATAAACCGCTTGTCACCTGGTCAATTTTCACAGAGGAAATTATAGCACATTATGAGGATACAAAGAGCACATTGAGGACTTCCAAAAATTGAATATAAGGGTAAATGATATTCCGAATAAGCATAGGATTGAAGTCTTCATAGGGACTTTAAAGAATGACATCCAACATGAGGTTCGCCTTTGGAAACCTAATTCATTGGAGAAAACATTCAAGGTGGCAATAAAAGTTGAAAGTAAACTTATGGAAACAAGGAAATCTACAACTCACAACTATAAAGATGGAAGTGTTGTTGGTCCTAGCCTTCCAAAACCCACAAGGTTGACAACGTAACAATTGGAGGAAATAAGAGAAAAAGGGATTTGTTACAGTTGGGATAGAAAAAACACTACAGGTCATAAGTGTGCTGAGAAGAAATTATTCTACATATATTGTGAAGAGGGGGAAGAAAAGGAACAAAATTAAATTAAATAAATAAATAAATAAATAAAAAATAAAATAAAATAATAAATAAATAAATTAGGATATACACTAGGAACCAACCCCAGAGAAAGAAGAAATGAATCTGACCATATCTTGTAATGAATTGGTGGGAATTACCACTCCTAAAATTCTCAAGATAGAAAGACATATCAAGAATAAAAAGGTAATAGTGTTGGTTAATTCGGGTAGTACCCATAATTCTATTCATTGTAAGATAGCAACAGAATTAAATTGCTTCCTATATCTAGCACCAGAGTGTCAAATGATGGTTGTAAATGGAGGAACCATAAATTTGTCTAAAAAGTGCCATAATATCAAGCTATCCATGGGAGAATATGTATTGAATAGTCCAATGCTTTCCATTCCAATGGGTGGTGTTGATGTTGTACTAGGAATCCAATGGTTACAATCTTTGGGGATGATAGCTTTCAATTTTAAAGAAATTTTCTTGAAATTTTTTTGGGAAGGAAAGGAAGCTGAATTAAGAGGTATCGCAGGGAAATCAGGAAAGGTAATTGGATCTAATAGCATGATAAATATTCTAAAGAAAGAACAACGGGGCAAAATATGTTCACTACAAGTTCAAACAGCGAAATCATGTATTTCTCCAGATCTCCAAAAAGTCTTGGATAATCATTCTAAGGTTCAAGCAATGGAAGATCACATTGAGCATCAAAACAAGTCCTCCAAATCTTAAATGATAACCTCACTTTGGCGCAGAATCGAATTAAACAACAAGAAAATCAACATCGCACGAAAAGAAGTTTTGATGTAGGTGACTGGGTATTTTTACGACTACAACCTTACAAACAAATGTCCCTCAAGCAAGATAGGAAGGATAATAAATTATCACCAAAGTACTATGTTCCTTAAAAGGTGTTGGAAAATATTGGTACGATGGCATACAAATTAGAGTTTCCTGCATCTTCCCGAGTGCACCCAATTTTCCATGTTTCATTCTTAAAGAAGGTTATATATGACAAGCTCCCAGTTCAAACAATATTGCCGGAACTTGATGAGGAAGGAAAATTCATATTCAAACCTGAAGAAGTCATGGAAATAAGAACCTGACAGCTACGAAATCAATCAATTTCAAAGTATCTCATCAAGTGGAAGAACTTAACTGTTGAATATTCTGCATGAGAGGATGAAAATTTTATACAGAAGCATCCAAAAATACTCAAGTGTTGAGGACAACACTTTATGAAGGAGAGGGGCATGTTAGGTCCCTATACTACTAGTGTATCCCCTTATTGTTAGTAATGCAACCCCCTTATTATTCTGCCCCATGAAAACCCACTATTGTTATTGTTTTTCCCTTACATTATTATTGTGATGTCGGCTCTTATTATATTGTGACCCCCTAGACTCTGATATATAGAAAGGAGGTCTTATCATTTGTATCATCCAAGGATTGTTCATTTGTCTAATTTAAAGGAGGTTTCCCCCTCGAAGAGGCTTATTTTGAAGTCGTTGATCTATCTCTTCTTATATTTTGTGAGTTGGTTGTATAACACAAGATTTATATGAGAGGCTTCTTGTCACAAACAATGAATGATGACCACTGAAGCGATTGTTTATAAATTGAAAGCACAATATGTTACATGTTAAAAACTATGCTTTTTATATGTTACATGTGAAAAACTGACCTTTGGTTTCAGTGGAGACATAATAAGAAGAGCTTGGTAACACATTTTACTACCACCTTTTGCTCAATTTTTTATCTTTCTATTAAAAAAGGTGTTTATGTTACTAGTAGAATCTAGTTCCAACTCATGTTTTTTAAGCATTTGAGCAAAGGAGCATGATTAAAGATAACAAACTATTTTGACCCATTGAATGTTGGAGTATGAAGTTGCACAAAAATGTATAAGCATTCAAGCTTGTTCCTATATTAATTTTAGTCATAAATAAAATGGTTGTTGATTAATTGCACCTCCTCTTGGTTTCGAAGAGGGATTTATTAGACAACCCCAATGCCAACTTTCCACGACAAAAGTTAACCAAGGGTCGCATTGCCATGACATACACTGTTGGAACATAATTGCATCCTTATCTTATGGACCAAAAAAGCTCAACCTCATGAAATTTGAAACCACCAATGGTTAGGCACATTTACTTATTGTCAAAGATATTTTATGTATCTTCACAAACTAAAGGAACCAAAACCTATTTAATTTTCTACAAGATGAACAATAGAAACCAAATTTTTTGATCTGATAATTACTACCTAATGATATTTAACAATTTATCTTTATGTCATTGATATGATTCATCAATTATACACATAAAAAAATCTACAGTAATGTGTTCAAAACAATAAGATCATAAAGAGCCAAGCATGAACAATAGAGACAACATTTTTTTCCCTGGGAAACCCAAACACAGGAGTAAACCCAACAACTCTTCATCTAGGATAAATTTTCTTCAACAAGGTTTACAAATCCAAATTTGTCTAGAAATTTATGCCAAAAATCAAATCTAAACATTATTCAAGCCTAGTCAAATTATCATCTAGTCAACGTTGGTCAAACCACCCAAATAGTCGATTTTGGTGAACTTTCAGACCTACGATAGACTCTTGTGGTAAAACCCATAGTCGAACTTGTTGTCAAACAATCCTTCTTCTATGGTCAAACTCATCATGTTTCTGAGGTCAAATTCAGCCTCTTCTACGATCAAATTGTAGGTCAAACAAGATCAAATAATAGCTCTGTTTTTGCGATTGTTTGTGAAGATATGTTGTGTTGTTGTGAGTGGTCAAAATGAGGAACTTGTTGGAAAATTAACAAGGTTCAGTCTTCATAATTATTTATATACTTGTATCAATTTATATTTTATGTAAGAGAAGAAAGAAAAATTATTTATGAAGCATGGATTTCATGCTTGTGTCTTTGGCCAATAGGTCAAGCATCCATTGTATGATTTTATGCTTTTGTCCTAATTCAAGGTCCTTGTCATTATGTAAAAGACCCATTCGGGCACATGTATAAAAAAGAAGAAAAATATTATTGTATATTTTTTTGTGTCCAAAGACATGTATGACCAAGTCGGCCAGCCGGTTGAACTCGACCCAAGAGTAGGCTTGAAGAGCCACTTGATAGATATAAAAAGGTGTGACTTTGTCCCTCATAAGTTCACAACAATAGCTCACATATCCTGATATGTATCTGCGTTCAAGGAAGGTTAGCGAAGGTATCCTTGAAGAGTGTTAAGGAAAGCGAAGTTATCTTAAGAATATTGTCATGACAAACAAAGATGAAGGCTTTGTTTTGCATGAGTTACCACAGGTCCAAGACTGTTTGAAGAAGCATGCTTATGAAGAAAAATGATTCGTTACTCTTGGAATCTATGGTCGGTCATCTTGGTGGAAAGGTATTCTTTGAGGTCTTTTAAATCTCCTTTGAAGTTGATTATAGAAGAGAAGTTCTTGTGGGTTTTCACCTTTGGAGGGGTTTTTCCCTGGCATGAAGCCTATATCCTGTGTTCATGTGATATTCATTGTATTTTGAATTTATTTGATGATAAGAACATAAACATAATCAAGAAGAACCTAAAATCACAAGTAAATGTCAAAGAAGGAAAATGTTAAGTTAAATATGTTGTCCCAACCATTTTCTAGCATGGTATCAAAGTTAAGGACAGTGACATGGGCAGTTGGAAGATCAAAAGAATTACAGTGAAAATAAAAAAGGTTTACAAATGGATCAGCCATAAGACCACAGTCTTTTTCTTGGTGTCTGAATTTTTTGAAATAATTAAAAGGACTGAAATCTTCTAAGATAAGGCCACCAAATTTCTACTTGGTTGAGACCTAGAATGGGATTGTCTTCATCACCTTCTCTAATTTGATATTGGCATCATAAACCTTGTTTCAAGGCTTCAAGAAGGCTATTTGAGTACATATTAAAGGAATATATGTCGTAGTGGTAAAACAAGTGATAAGTCCTGGAATAAGGATAAGTATGAGGATTAGGCCTAATTTCGAAGAATCTGAGGTTATGGGCTTAAATTTCATAAAAAAGGTTGAGAAAGTAGCCTCATCATCATTAGAGGAATGGCATCAAGTATAGTTCGGACCAAAATTCTTGTGCATATAAAAACAAGACTTAAAACACAAGTTGTATGGACTAATATCAGTCATCCTAGCCATTGAAGAAATCATTGCAATTAGAGGCATGAGAAACCTCACACAGTCACCCATCTGAAAATAGGCAAGATGTCTCAACAATTACACATCTAAAGATTGAAAATATATCTTATTAAATCAATTATCCGAAGATTGAAAGGCTGAAATAACAAAGGGAGTCCTAAAAGTCGAATTTATAAGAGATCCAAAGAATAAACACCTTTTCCATAATTCTGAATTTCAGAGAAGAGATTGCCTAATAGAGGAATCTAGGTCGACCTGTATGGAAGGATCTCCAAAAAGCATATATATCGTGAAAACTTCAAAATTTCTGAGATCTAAAATTTGAGATAGGTATTAGACATGTTGGTTAAATCAACAATTTAAGGAAAATACTTTCGTGGAAATTTTGGAGCTAGTGTAGAAGCCTAGCTTGAAGGATTGTAGTAGTAAGCAACCATTAGTCACCTTGAGAAGAGTATCTTAAAGGAAGTATTCATGGAAATTGTGTAAGTGAAGTATCTTAAAGGAAGTATTCATGGAAATTATGTAAGTGACAATACCTTGAATTTTGAGATCAAGTAGAAGGCATTTGCGACAACTTCTAGTGATCATGGTTAACTAAGGTATGTAGTCATAAGGTACATGCATTTATTTTATGCATAAATGAATAAAGGGTTTGCATTAAATGTATTAGGGTTTTTTCAATGTATGTATTGATTATAGGGTTTGTATAGTTCATCTTATTAATGATTGATGGTATCTAGGAATTGTAAACCCTATATGGTTTTTGGAAACCATAGTCATATGGAAACCTTAACCCTAACTTGTCTGTTCCCTCATTGAAACCCTAACTCTTGATTTTGAAGGTGTGTAGGTAGTATAGGGTATGACATCATGTCCTAGAGATTTTTAGGGTTTGTACTTGAAAACCCATAAGAATTCATGCTCTAAGATTCCATAAAAACCCTAGATTGGAAAATTTGTCTTCATGCTCTTGTTATTGTATATTTTGCTTGGTGGTACTTGTTGGTGAATAACTAAGGTACAAAATGAAGGAAGTAAAATGAGAATCAAAGCAACCCTTGTGCTTTGGTGAGCATGTTGGAAGAAAGGAACTGTAAGGACCCTGGAAAGTTCATTAAAGGAGTAAGCATACATCATTATGTTTTCTATAACAATCGTGATTAAGTATGGTATCATAGATAGAAGCATGTGATAGTAGTTTATTTAGAGTATACTTTGTTGGTTTGCTTTATAAGAATCATCTAGTCTTTATAATTTTTTTAAGAAGCTTAGCACCATTGTGCATATTATTCATCCATGCATTGTCTAACATTATATTATAGGTGGTCATTTTTCTTAAGTGGTTCGTCATGATTTTATTAGGACCATCATCTTGGGAAGGTCCTTGGAAGAAGCATTATGACAAGGCTAAGGATAAAGGAATGTAGTAGGTCAAGATGTTGTATCTTAAGGGAAGAGATTTATTTCTCTTCAAATATAAGTTGCAGGCTTATTGTAGGGCATATAGCTAGATGATTGAATGAAAGCATAGGGAATGCATATTTAAGAAACTTTTTTGACACGAAATAAGCTTGGTATGTGATATGAGGCCTAGGAATATGAATTTGACTTACTATAGAAAGGATAGAATATTGAGACTTTCTTGTTAGAATGTTCAACATCTAACATGATCTCCGGAAGAAAATGGTAACTTGGTAATCAAGTTGGATCCTTGGGCACTCTGATACATATGGAGATATACCATGAGAATGTTGATGCTTTAGAATATTGTCATGCTGAGTTGAGGCAAGTTCAATTGTGAGGAAAATCTCAACATCCAGTAACTAACATCGATGAAGATCAAGATGTGCTCATCTTGGATTGGAAGGTAGTAATGTGAGAATATAACGTAAAGTTCAAAAATGAATATCACTTTCGTAAGGAAACTATGATCAGCTTGAAGTTTGGGAAGGCTTAACATAATGCCTTCATGAATGAAGATAAGATGAAAGTGATGTGCAAAATGGATGACCTGTAACCTATCATATGAAAATAATTCTGTGATTCATGATACCATGAAAGGAAGCATGATTTGTACAATAAGAAAAAGAGGAACAAGGACGATTCTTCTATTTTCAATAGATAAGCTTTTTATTTCTCTTCTTATTCATTTTATTATTGTTTATTCCATGTCTAAGTTTATTTAACTATATCTTTTATTTTTAAGAGTATCGCAGGTTTATTCCAAAGAATATTCGTCAAATATGAATTCAAGAGGTTGTAGATAGACTCAGAGAGACCCTATAAAGAAATTTTTTAATCTTGAAAGAATTTTGAAAAAGAAGCCTTGATTCAGAGGGAGATGTAGGAACATTGTTGATACAAATGATGGAAATAAGGAGTCGTTATGAATATATTGAAGATGTCACATTGATGATTAAAGATGGAGTTGTACCTCATTATTACCTGAAGATGAAACATGCAAAGAAAATAATTACCTCAAAAATAATTTTGATGAGTTGGTGTACCTTAGGCTAAATAGCTCATATGATGTTACTCAGGGTTGGTATCTTGGCAATTAGCCTAGATGATACCTAGATTCCTGTTATGGTGGATATCTTGGTCTAGATGATACCTAGATTCCTGTTATGGTGGATATCTTGGTCTAGATGATACCTAGATCCTAGTTAGGGTTGGTATCTTGACCTAGATGAAATCTAGATCCCTATTAGCATTGGTACCTTGGCAGGTAGCATAGATGGTACCTAGATCCATGTTAGTGTCTTGTCATGTAATCTAGATGACAACTGGATCCTTGTTGAGTTTGTGCCTTGGAAGGTAGCCTAGATGACACGCGGATAATTTTTGAGCTGGTGTTTTGGCAGGTTGCCTAGATGACACCTAGATCCTTGTTGAGTTGGTATCTTGGTAGGCAACCAAAACGATACAAAGAACCTTGTTATGGTTGGTATCTTGGTAGGTAGCCTATATGACACCTAGTGTCTTGGAAGGTAGCCTAGATGACACTTGGATCCATGTTGGGATGGTACCTTGGCAGGTAGCCTAGATGGTACCTAGATGATTGATACCTTGGAATTTATCCTATATGGTATCTAGATCCCTATCATTGTACATGTTGTTTATACTTTTCTTATAAGAACTTTTCAAAGTGAGTATTGTCCTTGCACCGATTGAAAAAATATGAATACCTTCCTAGTTAAGAGGGAGCGTTGGAAAAGTAACTAGGTTCAGTCTTCATAATTATTTATGTACTTGTATCAATTTATATTTTATGTAAAATAAGAAAGAAAAATATAAAAGGAAATATATTAATGAAGCACGGATTTCATGTTGGCGTATTTAGTCAATAGGTCAAGCATCCATTGTATGATTTTATGCTTATGTCATGAGTCAAGGTCCTTGTCATTATGTAAATACCTATTCGGGCACTTGTATCAAAAAAGAAGAAAAGTATTATTGTAATTTTTGTTGTGTCCAAATACCTCTATGACCAAGTTGGTCAACCAGTTGAAGTCGACCCAAGAGTATGCTTGAAGAGCCACTTGATGGATATAAAAATTTGTGAATTCATCCCTCATAATTTCACAACAACAGCTCGCATACCTTGAGATTTATTTGTAGCCAAGGAAGGTTAGCGAAGGTGTCCTTGATAGGTGTTAGGAAATCGAAGATACCTTAAGTTGACTATCATGACAAACGAATTTGAAGCCTTTGTTTTTCTTGAGTTACCACAAGTCCAAGACTATTTTAAGAAGCCTACTTAAGAAGAAAAAATATCTGTCACACTTGAAATCTTTGGTCATTCGTCTTGGTGGAGAGGTATTTTTTTAGGTCTTAGAAGTCTCCTTTGAATTTGATTATAGAGAGAAGTTCATGTGGGTTTTCCCCTTTGGAGGGGTTTTTCCCTGGCATGGAGCTTATATCCTGTGTTCATGTTCTTCATTGTGTTTGAAATTTATTTGATGAAAAGAACATAAACATAATCAAGTTAATAAGAACCTAAAATTGCAAGTAAATGTTAAAGAAGGAAACTTTTAAGTTAAATATGTTTCCCTAACCATTTTTAAGAGAAATCTCATAGTGTATATATACTCGTCAAATGGGGTGAATTTGACCAAGAGTCACACCCTTTCATGGTAGGGTTGACTTAAAATTTTGGAGCCTACATGAAGCCCACAAATTTGAAATTGAATTTTATATTTTCATAATTTTCCTAGTCATACTTAGGATGCCTCTTGGCATGCGAGAATTACCTCCTGATACTACATAGAAATAAATGCTCCTCCTAGAAAGGGAGGTATTCTCCTTGGCTGCAACAGATTTCCCCTTAATTGAAATTTCTCCTGCATAAGAAAGGTTCATGAGCTTGATAAGTTTATGCATGTCTATAGATAACTCCATCTTGGAGTCAACAATGTAATTTCTCATATACACGTTTATATATCATCCCATTTCATAGTATGCGATGTGAGTATTCAAGGCATTTTACCTCTGGCCAAATTCATTTATGGATCCTTAGGTAAATGTATCAATCTCCTCTGTAAAAATTCCTTTATGACCCATCCAAGTTATTCTGGTTTATTAGGAGAGAGTATTCCCTTGGACCATTCACCCTTAGCCAAATTCCTTTATGTCTTTGTTCAGACTCAGAAATGTCATATTTTCATCCACCTTTTTCTTCACTATTCCTTACATCTCATCATCCCATTAACCTTTTATCATATCATTTTCATTTGGGTTTCACCTTCTTATTTTCCATTTTATTCATTTTTGTATTACAAGTGAATTTATGATTAATTATTAGAAAATGTACATATTTTTATATATATCTCAAGAATATGTGAGTTTTGTGATGTGTAGGAAATATGTGAAGAATTAATATCTCCTCCACCATATTAAGGAGATAATTATGCAAGCTTATTCCTAAGGAGGAAATCGTGGAGGATTTGGTTGGCATATTTTATCCAATTCCTAAGGAGAAAATCATGGAGGATTTGGTTGGCATATCTTATGCAATTCCTAAGGAGAATATCATGGAAGATTTGGTTGGCATATCTTATCCAAGATATGTGAGAGATTTATAGAGGATTCAAAGGGATCATATTTTCTAATAATGGGAAAGTAGTTAAAAATTCTTGAGAGATTTGTGGGATCATATCTTGTAATAATGGGAAATTAG
>APFE030735184.1:64700-139587 GCA_000404065.3 Pinus taeda | reverse complement strand
CATATAAATGCAAGGCTCGCAGCTCAAAAAGATTCTCTCCACATTCCAATCCAAAACGGAATAATTTGAATATGAATTATGATCCATGAACAGCGTATCCTCCACCAATAAGATCATATTGCTCTCTCTCCTGCAGTACACCCAAGGATAACCATTAGGACAAGGTCAGAGTGGTCAATCTCGTGCACTCTGTCCAAGGATAAGCATTAAGACAAAACAAAGACTCGTGACTTATTTTGAAAATTAAGTGCATTATTATTAAAATTAAACTGAGTTTTGGTTGAAACCAATCAATCTATTACAAGGAGCACTCCATTGTGATTATGGTATATATATATATAAATTTATATATATATATAAATTAAAAGGCTTGCGATTGTTGATGACTGTAATTTAAATTGATTTGTTAGATATATCAAGTCGATTCACAATTTATAAGGTTCTTTAATCATTACTTTGGCATTCAGATCTTTGTTAGGTATTAACCTACCTTTCAATGGAATTGATTTCTTAGTGAACCTGTTAACCTACTTTTAATGGATTGGTGTTAATATCATTTTTTGAATTTTTATATAGATTAATAATTTATGTATAGCTAAGTATTATTTAATTATATATTATTTTTTTTATGTTTCAATTTAGGTTTATATGTGGATTTCATATTATAGTTCCACACACCAGTAAAATTTAGCAGTAAAATTATTTATATTTTATAAGTATGGAAATATAAATACAAACCCATAAAAATATTGTAAATTGGAAAGTAATATAATGAAATTCTAATTGTATTAATTAACAAAAAAATCTTATAAAATCTAAAGCAATATAAACTAATTATAATTGTGGTTTTATTATCCATTTTAATAACTACAAGTAAATATACACAACCATATATGAAGCAAGGGACATGGCGAATTTGCATTTAAGGAACGGCTAACACAAATTGTATTCAATTAAACTATTCCCTTGAATATTTTTATTGTATGTTTAGTCTTTTTATATAAATTTAGGTGACTTTAATAACTATCCATAATTAGATAATTGGATAGTTAGTTCAACCATATTCATAACTATCAAATAGTACCTCAAATATTTTCATGAATCGCTCAAGTGATCGTCATTTGTAACTTCTCTCTTTTCTCCTCATGTATGGTTAATGAAACTTCTATGCTTGGTCTAAGTAGTTAATATATTATAATATTATCATAAGATGTATGAGTTAATTAATCATACTCCCCCTTCACATATACTTGTGATTCAATCATCATGATATGTCTCTTAAACTATCTTGTGATGAAATAGTTTCATTTTCTATGATCATTGCCCTTAATGCTTTGTCTTCAAATTATACCTTCTACATTTTTATTTTCTCTTGTTTTTTCCTCATCTCCATTATTCTCTAATTTATGTTTTGTCTCTACAAAAATATTAACATTGTTTTTATTGAATTCCATGTAAAAAAGTTACCATAAATGAGAATATAGGGGTCGCCAAATGTGGTATCCTGGGTTCTCTATAAACTCTTTCCAATTACGTAGTTTAAAAACAATTCCTTAATCACAAAAATATTCACTCCCTTTGCATCGCCATTAATCATCATGCCAATTTTCCTTCACTTACTTGTAGCCACACTTGGGTTTTTTCTTCTTTTCATATTAGCCCCAACCATCACATCCTATGCATTTTTAGAATTACCCTTAGTTACATCCATTTTTTCTATTACCGTAACCATTCATTATATCTAGTGGTTTTGTCTTGCTACTAACTATAAAATATATGGAGTGGTTTATGTTTGGCCATGAACATTTCTCTATCATGACAAGTGGTTTTAAGTTTACCATGGATAGTATAATTTCCTAAGTAAGGCTTTAATCAGTATTTACCTACGTACATAAAGTTTTAACTTTCATTTAAGTCTATTTGATCCCTTATACAAACGTTGGATTGTTACCATTTTTATTCAAACCTTAAAAAATATTATTCAAAAAAGACCACTTCCTTCGGATCTCATTTCTTATGGATTCATTGCTTTTGTATCTCAAATTTTAAACACATGGTACTATATATTATGACTGTATTCTTTTATTTCTTACATTTTCACTGTCTTTCTTACTTCTTTAACTTTCTCCTTTTGTGTTCATCTCTCTTTTTGAGTACTTATCTTTAATTGTTTCATTTTTTTTTTTCTTATTCTTCCGTTTTTTCTTCTTCATATGTCCATACCTTTAGCTTCTTCTATTCATGTCCAAGATTTAATCATCTTCTTTTTTTTCATGCTGGTTGATATTTTTTTATCATCTTCCTTGTTTTGGTGGTGTCTACATCTTTTTCTTTCCCCCTCTCTTTGTTTATTATCTTCTCATGTAATTCTTCATTTAATTCTTCCACATCAATACTTGTGTAAAATTATTTATTGTATCACAAATATATCTATCCAATAACATACTTATGATCTTAGCTTGACAAACTTAATTGACACACCAATATCATAGTTTGACATTAGTCAAATATCCACTTGGCATCATTTTTTATAATGTTATCTCTAAATTGAGAGTATGAAACCTTTAGACTTTTTCTTAATTTTATAACCATTGATACTTTACATGAATAAATTCTCAACCTTCAACTGAAAACATAAATTCATTTCAAATAATGGACATCTTCAAAAATTTATTAAATGAATTAACAAACTTTTTGACTTAGTGGCTGACTCTTAACAAACATTTTCAGTTTCTCCATTTTTTTTTTTTTAAATCTATGTGCTAGGTAAACTCACCATATGTAGAGTGGGGCGTTTTTCTCTTTTCTTCCCATTATCGTCACAATCAAGCATGGGATTGAATTTTCATTGGATTTCTTCATCCCTAAGGAGTATCACTAAGCTAAAATAACATTCAAAAGAATGATAATATTGTCTCGAGGTCCCTCGTTGATGCATACGACTGGATCCTACTGCACCCGCTTGAAATCCCTCAACATAGGGGCTTGTATGGCCTAAACTACTCACTACTCCACCTACTCTATACATGACTGATGGGATTAGATACTCATTGATTGAGTGGAATAAGCAAGTGTGTAGTTCGCAAGCTCAAGTGCTTCCTCTCCATAAAAAATCCTCAATTCTAGGATAATAATAGGGGGCATCAATTATAGTGACCCATCTATGAGTCTCTACTACCTTGTTTATATTGTCCCCAAATATTCCTAACTTTATTATTCTTGCATGATTCGTCACTACTTATTAATATTCTTCTTGACTAAATGTAGTAGCTTCAGCTAGGGGTTCGATTAGAAATGGAAAATATCAACCAATAACTATTTTCAATGGCCTTCATTCTTCTCTACAAAATCACTATATTCCCCTTCTTTACAACATATTTTCTCCTTTAAATTATAGATTTACACACATTAGTTAACACGAGTGATGCACTTGATATCTATTGGTATTTGGATGTAACAACATGCATTAACCAATACCCTCATATATGTTGGTATTTGGATGTAACAACACGTATTACCCAATATCTATAGTATGAGGTGGTTACTATACAAAACCAAACTTCAAGGTATTGTTATGAAAATGGGGTATACAAATTTCAACTTTCTCCAACCTTCTCTAAACTCATCATAACTATCACCATTGTGCTTGTCTTGTCAGGATGAGTTAGGTGACATAAATTTTTCCTCAAACCAACTTTCGGATTAATAGATATGGCCTCTCACAAAACAAGCCTTCTCACATCATCCATCTACCATGTGGCAGTTTGACATTGGCCCACGTGGAAGTTGGGCTCTTGGACCCATCGAGGTTAGCTCTTTAATGAGCCAGAATTAAATATATAAATAATTACATCAAATTATGCCATCAACACACAACTATTCAATTAATTACTATAGAATTTCGAAAAACATGAGTAGAGAATGGCTCTCACTTACATGAGTTATTTAATTGAGGCATCTGATGCCTGTCGATCTTCCTTCCCAACTAAGATATTTACCTCCTACACAATGTGGATGCCCTAGTTGGCATCAATATCCCAACCTCATACGATTCTACATAGATTTAGATCATTATTGGATGCATTCGAGGGCTCTCGATCCACTCTAAGAAACTTTAAGCTCAATATGATGTCCTAGGAGTAAAAAACATAAGTATCTCTACAAAAAATATTCACTCGAACGCCCAAGATTGCGACAACTCGATGTGCTGCATTTTTTTCTCCAACTTTACCACTCTCAGGAGGGGTCGACACGACAATATGTTGTCCATAAAGTGTTGTGTCCTCTTGGATTGGGTTTCAATTCCTTGCACCTTTCAAGAGGAGACTTGGATATTGAGTTGTAGAGGCAACCATGGATTACCGATTTAGATTTCTGTTAATTTTACTTATTTTCAGTATCTTTATATATCTTTATTTAGAATTCTACTTTATTCTTTACTATTTTATTTATTTACTATTATTATATTACTTCATTATTTATTATTTATTTACTATTATTATATTTCCTTTATAATCTATGATTTATTTACTATTATTTTATTTTCTTTATTATTTATTATTTATTATTTATTCACATGTGTATTAATATTATTTTATTTCATTTATTTATTATTATTATTATTGTCAGTATGGGTCATCACATATTCCCCTTCTTTAAGGAACTTCGTCCCAAAGTTTAGCTGAATCTTTTAACATTTTATTTTATTTTATTTAGTTATTTATTGCTTCACATTTTCTCTGCACCCATTTTTTAAACTAGTATAACCACTAAACATCGAAACTTTTTGCATCACTGGGGAAATCCCAAAGAATCCTTGTGCTTTTTCTCAACTTTCGATACTAGGCATAAAACCTCGTTGGTCTGTACCATAGCCCAAGGCTAACCCCAAGGCTCACATCCAAGCTCAGACCTCAGCTTCCCCAAGGAAGGCATCCAGCTCAGTAATTCAGGCAATAGTACTTTAGGCATCTTGAAAGGCCGACCCATTTCCTCCACACTCACTAAGGTGCACAACCCTAGTCATCGAAGTTCTTACACCCCGACTAGACTTTGACATCATAGTCTCATATCAAGCACTCGGCCTCCTGAAGATAGTTCCATAGCCCCTAAAGAGCTATCCATCAAGAGTTGTACAAGGAAAAGGAACCACTAACATATGTAGTGTTGATTTAGTTTGTTCCCATCCCATATAGTCTTACATATTCTCCCTCCCAAGTATGAGGTCCCACAAGATCGTCAAATAAACTGGCCCTCTCGGCCCATTTGTGGAGTTACTCTTGTCAACACATCTCAAAATGCAACCAATGCATTAGTTATAATCATAGTATCATAGAAATTAATTCATGTGTCAAATCTTGCATGTCATCATGATATCATATCATAATTGCTATCACCACATTCCAAATAATAAAGAACAACATACTCTTGCATGCCATAAAAGTTGCATGCAATTACCACATGCTTCACATCATAAAATACCTTTATAGGTTATAAAATCAACATATAAACATCGAAGAAATATCATGATATCACATAGTAAATGAACTAGATGTTAATATACCTCATAGCATAGAATCATAAGCCCTATGCATATCATATCCATCATGAGCATGCAGCATCATTATCATATCAAACTAAATGAATAAGAACCATATGTGCATCATTATCCTCATACCATCATATCATGAAACCTCATCACAATATTATACTCAACAATCCTATGTTGACATAATAGTTAACTAAAATAATAATGTATCAATAAAATTTAAGTAATAAGACACGATAACGTGTTTCAAATTCTTTTTAGATTTACATATGTGTTCACTTACCATTATCCCTTCCCCTTTATTATTAATCACCCTTTATATAAGAGATCAATAAATATTAATAAGAAAAATTATTAGAAATCATTTAACAAAGACTCCAAACCATATTCTAACTAAATAAATCATTATCCCCATAAATTATTTTCATTTATCTAAACTATTTTTATACTATATTTGCTATTTATCCTAAAAATGTTTACTATTTATTTTCCTCAAAACTAAATATTGCATGTAGCCTTTATAAGAATGTATTCAAACTAAACAAGTATATATACTATTACACATACCCATATAAAAATTAAAATTCCGTTTTCTATATCATAATTTTAAATTAATTCACATAATTTTATTTTTTTAATTTAATCACTAAATATATATAACAGAAAATATATCGATAATACATCTTTAAATATTCAATTATTAATATATAAAAATTATTTATTATTCTATTAATAATATATTAATAGAATATTTAAATTATTCAAATTTATTAAATATTCTCTTCCGCATAATATTTACTATTATGTAACCAATATTCTAAAACTTTATTTTCGTTAAATAAACTTGTGAAGATATAAACTTTGTATTTGGTGTTTTGGTATTTTTATTTAACTAAATTGAAAAGACTCATTTAAAAACTTCCGGAGGAATATTTTGAATGAAAAATGTATTTCTCTATATAATATCTGAGTTCAGTCACAACATGGATACAAATTTAGAATTATAAATGAGTGGGAAAGACATTTATGGCAACCATTTAGTTTAGCAATTATATATATATATATATATATATTCTATGTTAAATTTTGTTGGTTTCAAAATATTTTTGGAATATTTTCCGGAAAAGCCAAATTTTTTTAACTACGCCACTATTATAGTGAAACGTATTTTCTAATTTTTTAAACCAATTTAGATAGGGGCAGGAGATTTCATAAGTTCCGGTTACAGATTTCCATTCCTGGTTGCCTAGTTAGAACTGAAGGTCGTCCACAAAGCTGAGAGCTGCGAGCAAATTTGTTTACTGGTGGTACAAAGGGCAAGAGAAAATCCTCAGATTTGAGGAAATCCAAATTTCTGCTAAGAGCCCCCATATCTTCGCACTTTGATAGAAAATTGCTGGTCAGAGCCCCATGTATTTGTGACCATAAGCAATGTCACATGCATCTTGGCCAACCAACTGTTGAATGTTGATCACTCGTTCATGCTCTCATCTCTAATTCACGACACGCTCAAACTAAATTCCCAAAATGCAAAGTGAAAATCCAATCAATACATAAATCTTGAGGCAGGGGGGCCTCCATTTTTTTTGTGATTTCATATATTTCTCTCGTGAATGATGATTTTAGTTTTATATATTCTAATTTACGATGGAATTTCTTTTTAAAACTATAATATATATATATATTATATATATATATATATAACTTTTTTCTTAAATATTGCTTTTAATATGTTAGTGGGGTGTTTATATTTCTCTCGTGAATGATGATTTAGTTTATATTTCTAATATCAGGATTTTTTTTTTAAAACACATATATACTATAATAATAAATTTTATCATAAATATTAGTTTTTTTATATATGTTAGTGGTGTTAATTTATAAATTTTTATTTTTGATTTATAAAAGCAAAAAGGGAGTATTATATTATATATAATATAATATATGATTAATGATAATATATTAAGTATACATGAACACAGTATATAATTGTAATAATAGAAATATTTTAAATCATATTATAATATTTTTTATGCATATAATTATAATGGGAGTTGTTTTTAGTGTGATTTTTTAGACTTTTCGATGTCGGAATCCAGTGGAAAATTTTGAGTTAAAATCTTCATTTGTGTTATTTAAATTGGTTTTTTGACTATATATATAGATTCAATGCCTTCAAAAACCCCTAGGGCACTTCGATTGTGCAGGGGTTACCAATCAAACTTATGATTTCAACAAATTCGTGCTAGATTTTAGAGAAATTAGACCAGAAAAACCCACATATTATCTGATGGGAAATGAGAAAATCATCCACATACATCACCAATAGGTACAATACTTGCAAGCCTAAAGAAAGTTATAATAGTCCATGAATAGCAAGTGGATAGGTTTTACAACATTTTTATTTTCTGATAAAATACAAGGACAACACAAACAAGTTACTTGACATGATTTCAAGGCCACCCACATCAAGGATCATAACTTTGTGAATTCTAATGCACATGGAGCCTCTCACCCATGAGGTATACAAAGAGGCATATATAGAGTATGACTTCAATTTTGTTTTAAAACATTTGCATAACCAAGTTTATGCAAACAATGGAAACATCATAGTTGAATATAATATTCAAAATTAATTACTCTATAAGGTGGAAAAGTTATGTGTTTCTAAAGGTAAGCTACTACAACTAATCACACAGAGTCACACCTCCAAAGTTACAAGGCATATTGGTGTACGGAAGATAGTGTCCAACTTTCTGAAGTATGTGTCTTATCCTAAGATACATGAAGATGTAGCTAGGCTCCTTTCTGAAGTATGTGTCTTATCCTAAGATACATGAAGATGTAGCTAGGCTCATAAGAGGAGGTATGCTTTGTTGAACCAACAAGCCTAGTAATTGGAAACAAGGTATATCCCATCCCTTACTTGTACCTACTCATCCTTGGAAAGTATTTCCATGGGTTTTGTGGGAGTTTTACCAGTAACTAAGAGAGGACATGACTACTTGTTCGTGGTAGTTGACAGATTTAAAGAAATATGCATTGTCATGCCTTGTAAAAATAGCATAAGCTAGCAAGAAGCAACAAATATGTTCTTTTAATAAATCTAAGTGTGCTAATCAACAATGGTATTATGTGTAAGAGTTAGATAAATTCTTTATAATTGACTAACCTCATTAAAACTTGTCTAATATACATGGAAGACTAAAACTTGTTTATTATACATAGTAGAACTTTATCTCATACGTTTAATTCCATTCTAAATTAACCCAAATTCATAGAAGATATCAAAATCTCAAATTCACATCGTATAACTCTTCTAAATTTTAACATTCCTTTCTATGAATCTTAAAATACAATTTTGAGAACAATGTGCCCTCTGTTATTTAAAATGTGATTTGAATAAAAATAAACTTAATTCCTTAAAAAACCCTAAAGCATTTAAATTATACACATTTCTAAAGTCCAGCTTATAATTCCAAAAGCTATGTGCTTAATTTCAAACCAAATCAAAATTTCAAAAATTCAAATACCATTCTCAAATCAATCATTAAAACCTTAACGGATTATTACATGGCCTAATTCAAATTTTAAAAAAACTAACAAAAGTAACATACAACCTTTAGCGTTATTACAATGAAAGTACTGCATCTGCAATTTACTACCACTAAAATTACAACGAAATCTGTGAGCATTGTTGGAGAATTCCAAAGATACCACATTTGAAGAAGGATTAGACCTGTAGTCGAATCAGTATACATATCCATGAGCAGTAATGTACGTCGTGCTTATAGTATTATTACTACTTCAATGAAAGCTCTGACATGAAAGGAGCATCGGTGGTTCGAGTTCCAATGGTATCTCATTGGAAGAATTAGACTTTACATTGTGCAAATGATTTTTAGTTCCAATGGTATCTCAATGGAAGAATTAGACTTTACATTGTGCAAATGATATTTTATTAATGTACTGCAGAAGAAGAATAGAGACGAGAAGAGCATTCTTCCAAATTTCAATTTATATCCTAGTAGTCTCCTTCGCTCGTACAGTCTGTATCTGATCACATGCTGCCTTGGGTTCTCAACTCCTTCCATATCGAATTTGATGGTTCCCTCTGTGCATTGCCATTTTTTCTGTGCTTTTTAAAATGACCACGGTGACAGATTAAAAAAGAAAAGGGAAAAAGCCATCCAAGCTCTGAAACTTCCCTTCGTAAAATTGAATGAGCTTAATAATTTTAGGAAGAATGATAATAACTGAAAAATTTTGTCAGCGCAGGAATATGAATAGCCACCTTTTTTCGGCCTGACGTGACGATCTGTGTGAAGGTCTTTATTGTTGTTGTGTGTTACAGTAAGAAAGCACGGAAAAGCTAAGCAGCAGCTTTGCCATCTCCCAATCATGTAAAAGACGCAGCCTAGTCCTCAACTCGATTGCTCGTTAGACTATATGGCCGTATTTTAAAACCTGTGAACGTTGGACTGCCGTAACTTTCATCAGATTGGATGAACGATAATATCGAAGGTACCGTGACTATCATTATTACAATGTGAATAAATCGTTGGTGCGAGTTTCGATGAAATTACAAAATTTAATTTCCATAGTTTTCAGATATTAATGTCTGTTACGTCGTTGGTTTTGGTGAGAGTTTCAATAGTGTTTTTCTTCAAAGTAATATTTATCTTCATAGTAGATATATTTAGGTAATAAATTTGCGTGGAAAATAGTAGAAATTTTGGTTGTATTTTTGTTAAAATTGGATAGAATATTGGGAATTCTAAATTACAAATATTAAATTTAGGGAATTTGGGTGTTCACAGGTTTTTTTTTGTTTTTGAGTATTCAGTGGATTTTCGATGGTGCTGAATCTATTTCCACCTTAAAAAAATCATTAAAAAGGATTCAAACATTCTTATCGTTATATTTTTTGAAAAGCAATTCTTTAGATTATGATGAAAAATACTTTCTACATAAACACCATTCTCCTCTTTCTCACAAACTTGGAAAATCTTCAATTAGTCAACCACTTAGATGTGAGTTGGACTTAATGGACACGGTTTCACTCTTATCACTCTTATGAAAATGATCAATTTAAATTTTGTATTTGAATTCAAGCTTCGGTGGTCCATAACTTATTAATTAATGAAGATTTTTGGAAAAAAATCACATTGCCAATATTTGGTTGAGGCGTTTAGAACTAGCCAACCACCCAGTGTGGTTTATCTTTAGGACAAGATGAAGAAACAGATTTCACAGCAAGGTTAAATAGGAAGATAGGTCATCCTAAGTGTTAGAAGAAAATGACTTTGTTTGACCCAACACGGAAAGTTATAATATTTATTAATTTATTTATCTATTATTATAATTCAACCAAACAACTATATTTCACTAGAGTAGCGAATTCTAATTCGAGTAACTAGTTAATAATTATTTATTTACTTAATTAACTAATTTATTTATCCATTCTTGTTGTTCTTAATAATTGTTTATTTGAATGATTTAGGAAATTATAAGGTTAAAAGTAATAATTAATGATAAGATAAGAAATGCTGACATTAAAAGAAATTAAAAAAAAAAAATTAAATCATAATAATAAAAGGAATAAAATAAAATTAAGATGAAAAAATAAATAGATAAAAATAAATTTTAACACTGAATAAAAAAAAAGAGAGGTGTTCAAAAAAAAAAAATTATTATTAATAAAGGGAATATAAAGAGAAAGTGTTCATAATAAATGTGTGTGTGAAGATGATAAATTAATGATAATATCTCATTATTATTATTATTATTAATAAAAACTGGTAATTGTAATAGCCATAAATAAACAAATACTAATAATAAATGCATAAATAATATTATTAATAAAAATTAAGCAATAGATAAGAGGCTAATACTCTTTAATTAATAAAAGGAAGGATAAAAAAGGGGGCATAGAACATGAAAAAGTCTAGATAAAGAGGAGAAAAAAGTAGGAGGAGAAGGCATCTAATAATATTAATAGGGATGACAGCTGAAAAGTTAGTAGTTGTTGGATTCCCGCCCTCTCCTCCTAGTTTTCTCACTCCTCTTTGTCTAGACTTTTTCATGTTCTAGTCCCCCTTTTTTATCCTTCCTTTTATTAATTAAAGAGTACTAGCATCTCTGTTTATTTATTGATTAATTTTTATTAGCAATATTGTTTATGCATTTATTAGTAGTATTCGTTTATTTAACAATTTATTATAATAATAATAATATTATATTTATTATCATTAATTTATCATCTTCATATATATATATATATATATATATATATATATATATATATATTTTGTAATAATTTATGATCTCTTTACGGTAATAATTTACAGTCTCTGCGGTCATAATTTATGATCTCTCTATGGTAATAACTCATGATCTCTCTCGTAATAGAAAAACAATCTAGGGCACGTGTGTCTACTGTCCAACTTGCTGATATCACGTGCACACATTCTTTATATTTTTCTAATACATATCTGCTAATATATTTTCATGTATGAATAACTCACCACAATTACCAGAGATTACCAAAGGTAGACCTAGCATAGTTACTCTACAGAGCCTCTATGAGTATATAGAGTCTTTAGAGAAATGTAGAAAAGAAAGAGAAGTCAAGCTACAAATAGGGTTAGCAGCCATGTTGGAAAATAAATTCACATCTCTTGAAAACAAGATCCAAAAGTAAATATAAAATAAAATAGAACTATTGGAGAAGAAGATGGAGGCAATTTGCAGATTATAGAAAAACAAAACCAAGATATGAACCAAACATCCCAGCAAGTAGATGTTGATCCTTTAGACAGTCTTAAAATGAAGGACATGATTAAAGAGCTAGAAGAAAAAGTTAATAACCGTCTCACCCTAGATAATGTGGTAGATAAATTAGATATCAAACCAATTAAAGATGAAATGAAAAAATTGATAAAACTAGACCATGAGTAGCGAAAGGGCCTTGAGCCTTATAATCTTCGGTTTTAAAGAGGAGGTAGATGAGAATACTTTAGCCATATCCTAGACATAATTATATAATAGATTACAAATTGAAACACCATGTCTCACAGAAGCAACAAGGTTGGGGAAACTAACTGAGAATAAAGGAAGGCTAATCCAAATAAATGTGAGCTCTACTGACCATATGTATGACATACTTAGTAAAACCTCAAGTCCAAAAGGAATGAGAATATTTATAAATGAAGATCTCATTCCAAAAGATCAAGCATAATTGAGAAAGGAGGTTCAAAAGATAGAGGAAGCTAGGAAGGAAGGACAATGGGCAATAATCAAAAATAGAAAAGCCATTATTCAAGATAGAAACCAAAAAGATAATAATAAATAGTAATTCAACATGCTTCGGGTTCCTTCTTCAAACAATTGGGGCTTTCCATGGAACAAGGGCCCTAAGCTAAGTTGGATCTCGAATGATGTTGATATTGTTTTGCTTGTTGAAACTTGGCAGCATGAAGAATCTAAGGTCCCTAACATGGATGGCTTTACATTATGGTCTACCTGGAATAAGTGATCCTCCCGTAGAGGCATTGGGGGTATAGCTTGTTACATTAACAAGACCATCTCTCCCCGTGCTAGGATTTATAAAAACGACCATTACAACCAATATATTTGGATAATATTACTAACATTTATGATAAAAATAACTACATAGCAATATGTTATTCCCCCCCATCAATTCTAACTTCTATAAGAAAAAGGATCTAGATAAAAATAATCCTTACATTCGTTTAAAGAATGATATTTCTAGCCTAATGAATGAAGGGAATATCCCTTTAATGGGTGACCTTAATTCTTGAACTTCAAGCAACCAAGATATTCTTCTCATCAATCATTCCAACCCTAATACTCTTTGGTTAGATGAAGACCTTCCTTTCGCTAGCTGGTACAAAAGGAGCTTTGAAGAACTTGGGAAGAATTTGTTTAGGTCAGAGCTAGTCATGCTCTGTAATGCTCAGGATCTCATAATTTGCAACGGACTAAAGAGGTGGCCCAATTCTAGCTAGATGACCTACATCCATGGGCTTGGTAGTAGCATGGTAGACTATGTTATCTTCGATCTCTCAGTATACAACAAAATAACAAATTTTGACATCTTAAATGACCACGAGCCTAACTCTGATCATAGGCCTTTACTTATAACTCTCAATTTTGTCATGCATAAAGATCCCATAGAAGATAATCCTGGTAGCCAAAAAAAGTTAATCTTTGATAGAAATAAAAAAGATATCTTTATACCCGGATGCGGGTGACACGTTGTTTGGAACTAGCCATGTGACCGCCACGAGGAGTCATCGGGACGAAGGCAATCCCACCTGCGATTAATGAAGCTCATTAAACGCGCATTCAATGCCATTCAATGCCATTCCTATCGCCCGAGCTACCAAGGAATTAAGGTAGATGCTGCCAGAATGTCTGGGCACGGGGATTTCAGTTTGATAGGCCTGTCTGAATAGGCAAAGAATTTCGGCTCTGCTCTGCAAGAAAATGTGGGTTTGTGGGCAGAGAAGGGGAGTGTAAGAGTGAAGTAGAGTCGCTTCAGAGGCAGGGAGCAGCGTGAGATTTGGTCCCTTCTGTCACGTCTTCTCACAGAAAGTAGAATTTAGAAAACCCTGTTACATTCCGGCAGGTTCAGAATGCCTCTTCGAGGACATGCTTCGCCGCGTCGTGGCAGGAACCCTGGTGGCAGTGGCGTTCAGAGACCGCAGTGGGTCTCCCCGTTGGCTTATGCTTCGCCCAGCTCCCCTAGTTCTGACGGTTCCGACTCAGATACCAACAACTCGGTGCAGACGGTGAAGTTCAAATTCATCCGTCGCACTAACAAGCCTATAGTTTCCACCTTAATTACTGTGGTATTTACGGAGGAAGATGACGAAGATGGTAAGGGTAAGGGGATTTCTGAGGAGCTGGAGCCAAGCTCCAACAATTCCTCTCAGAGCGGAAGCCAGGAGGAAAGCTCCTACCAACCCTCCTCTCAGAGCAAGCTCGAAGAGGAAAACACAGAAGTGCATTCTAAGGAGCAGCATGAAGCCCTTCGCGAAATATGTAGTCTTATCGATATGGAAATTACCAACTCAGCCCAGCAATAGGAGACGGATTCGCAAGCTCAGAAGCTGCCAGCAGAAGACAAGAAGCTTGCGCGCTTCTTTGGAGGTCGCTTGTATCCCATCCTCCCTCCAGGAATTCTATGGCTGGAGGACATTCCGGCTGGGATGGAAATTGAGTGTGTGCCTGATCCTGAACGGGAGGAAGCTGAATGGGAAGTAGAGCAGCTAGCTGCAAAGCAGAAGGACGCAGAAGAATAGGCAACAGCAGAGGAAAGGAAGGATTAAGGTATTTTCCAGCGTTTTTGCCTTTGGTTTTTTGGTTCGATGACCACCTACGCTCAGCCGTCTATGGCCTTGATTCCGTGCGCCACCTGTGCCCCATTCGGGAAGTAACGTGCTTGCCCCTATGCTCAGCTTGCCTTTGGTTTTGGTTACGTGTGCCCAGTCCGAGACGCCTGGAGTACCTTCAACGCGTGTCCTCTTTCAACAGGCATCCTTGTTTTGTTTATGCATTTTGTTAAAATTCCAGGTCTTTATGTTTAATTCTGCAAACTGGAATTGTAATTGTGAGAATAGGCACTTTGTCAAAGCCTGTAATCACAAATTTTGGTTGGAAAACTTGACAGAGAGCTGTTCATACGCTCTCAGAGGTTTCGACCTCTTGTATATATCTTTTCTCTTTTTTTTTTTAATATAATAGTTTAGCATTTGCCCAGAAAAAAAAAAAAAAAAAAAAAATAAATAATAAATAAAAACAATCTATTTATAAATGAATTAAAAACTAATTTGCTTCCTTTATCTAGTATAGACAACATAGAAGATCTCTATCATAATTTTACTACAACCCTCTCACATTCTATTAACAAGTTCTCAATTGAAGTTTCAAGTAATAAAAGAAATAGCAAAATCAACCCATGGTATGACAAAGATTGTGAAAGTGTGAGGAGATCAATTAAGGAAGTTGTTGATTTATCTCTTAAAATTGGCAAGATAAAAATATACAAATCCCTAACTAAAAGGAAAAAAAAGGCAGTATATTCATAAAACACAAGAGAATCCTTGAGGCAGATTCTAACTAGGAAAGCTAAAGATAATAATAAAATTGCTTTACATGACTGTAATTCCTATCTTAAAAAGTTTTATGAATCTCGAAATTTCATGAAAAACTTTGAAACCCTACTCACAATGAAAGAAGTCTTCTCATTAGAAGACATTTATTTTGGGGTTAATCGCTTGGCTAATGGGAAAGCTAAGGACACTGAAGGTTACCAGGTGGAAATATTGAAAATTGGAGGTCATGTCCTCAGCCCCACATTCACAAGATTTTCAATCAAGAGGTCAAGCAAGGGTGCCCTAAACCATGGACTCAAAGCCTCATTATCCATATTTTTAAAAGTGGGGATACAAATAACCCCTCTAATTATCAAACAATCATGATTAGCCCTGTCCTAGCCAAGTTGTATGGTATTATTTTGGAAAGGAAGATGAGAATATGGTCTGAAAGTAAGGTAAACGAGCTGAAGGCCAAGCGGCAAGGAAAATTCGCAGGTGGGCTAATTTTCTATGCTTTTTCCAAAAAGAAAAAAGATTCATTAATTTCTATTTTTTCTTAAAATGATTCACCCAAATTTTATTGTATCAAAATTATTTAACCTTAAAAATCACTAAATATTTATATATAGAGGCTATATAAATTATTAGAAATTAAATATTTACAAAAACATTTTAAACATTTTATAGATTGCATATGATGGACTATGCCAAGGTTTTTAAACTTCAAGGTAAATTTTCATCCTTAAAATTTCCCCTAAAAAGTGGGTTTTAGAAAGCAACACTCAACAACATACCACCTCATTACGCTTAGGATCATTGTGGAGGAATGTCGCAATGATAAATTTAATCTTTTTTGTTGCTTTGTGGACTTTAGAAAGGCTTTGGATACAATTCCTAAAAACAACCTTTGGAATAGATTAGAAGAGCTAAAGGTTCCTTTTGAGTTAAGAGCTGCCACTATACGAGAATGTAATTTCCAAGTTAAAGAGCAATGAGGGGTGGTCGAAAGATAAAGTGTAATATCAGAGTTAAACAAGGTTTCCCCCTCTCCCCTACCCTATTTGGCATTTACATCGACAAGCTACAATGTTGTTAAGAGGAAGCAGGATGTGCTGGCATGATCTTAGTTGGGATAGTCATCATCCTTCTTCTCTATGCTGACAATATTATTCTTCTCGCATTGTGCCCATCTGATCTTGATAAGCAACTTATACTTCTTAAGGATTTCTGCTCTACCATTGGTATGACTATTAACACTAACAAAACAAAAGTTATGATTATCACATCAAACAAGGACACTTATGCTAATTTTATGTATGGCAATAGTAACTTGGAGGAAGTGCTTCCTACAAGTACCTAAGAATTGATATGCATCACAAGCTCAATGGAACTATAACATTGAGAAAAGGATTACTGGGGGATGGAAAGCTTATTTTGGTCTTGAAAATAATTGTAAAATGACAAACCTCATAATGTGGGATAGAAAGAAGTTCCTCTTTGAAACCTTAGTCACTTTGGTTATCTTATATGGATGTGAGGTTTGGGGTTGTAGCATCTCTAGAGAATCCTAGAGAAAGATTGAGAAAATCCATAAGTGTTTTATAACGTATAACCTCAAAATTAAAAGCAAGACACCCTATCCTATTCTCCTTATACAAGTGGGTCTTTCCCCTATTAAGAGCGTAGCTATGACTAGGCTTCTATTGTACAAGCACAAACTCAATGACATAGGAAACGATAGACTTCCTAAGCTAGCTTTAAATTCCAGCCAAAACCACCTAAGGCTCAAACGAGGTTGGTATAAAGACACCAGGGCCTAGTTAAACCATTGGGAGATTGATGAGAATGTTGCATTGCAAAACATTAATAACACTAAAAATATTGTTACTTCTAAGTTCAAAGAAAAAATGTGGTGTGAGAAAGATTTAGCAGCTAAAAGAAAATTAAGTTATTATAAGAAGGTCATCAACCCCACCCTCGAAGATCAAAAGTATCTCTCTGTCTTAACTAGTTCAAATAAGAAAATTAATATAGCCAAGATTATAACGAACTCTCATGAGCTTAATAGTCAAACAAGTCATTGGGCAGTTCCTAAAACACCATGAATGGAAAGGTTGTGCCATATCTGTGAGAATACGAACATCGTGGACGAAAATCACTTCCACTTAGAGTACCCCACGTAAAACCACATTAGACATTAGTTTCAAAATATTTGTTGCAATACTGACCTTCCTATTCTTTTACATTGTCAAAATTACAGTGAGCTCGGGACGCTTCTCTCCAAGTTTTTTGAGCATAGGAATAAAATCTTAAATCAAACTAAATAATTCATTTCTTTAGGTACGATAGACCGATGTTTGGTCTTAGTGGAAGTTAACCACCACTATCATCCCCCCCCACCACTATCATCTATTATATACTATATATAATTACCTTCTCTTCTTATTTTATTCCCTTCTCAAAATTTATTTATTTATCTATTTTTTTTTCTTTCCTCTTAATATTTATTATATATTCCCTTTTATGTGTTTATTGATTATTTATTTTATTTATATATTTAATTTGTTTATGTTAGCTATTTATTTTTTTCCTTATCATTAATTATTATTTTTAATCCTTATTAATTTTTCCAAATCATTACCAAATAAACAATTATTTAAGAACAATAAAAGAATGGATAAATAAATTAGTTAATTAAGTAAATAAATAATTATTAACTAATTAAGCGAATTAGAATTCCCTACCCTAGTCAAATATAGTCGTTTCGTTAAATTATAATAACAGATAAATAAATTGTTTAAATAAATTAATAAACATTATAAATTTCCCTCCTTGGTCAAATTTAGTCGTTTTCTTCTAGTCGCTAGGATGACCTATTTTCCTATTTAACCTTCCTCTGAGCTCCATCTCTTCATCTTGTCCTGAAGATGAACCACACTAGCTGGTTCAAAACGCGCCAACCAAATATTGGTAATGTGATTTTTTCAAAAAATCTTCATTAATTAATAAATTTTATTTAATTCAAATTATAAAATAATTATAAATATTTTTATTAATGATATATAATTTGTAACGTAGAGATGGGATTCATTTATAAGAGATGAGAAAGTTTTCTTTTCCTTTTTGATAGTATGGTTTATTTTGAGATAATGGTAAAATATGTATTTATATATTTATATGTAAAGGATGATACTAAATATGCATACAAACATAAATAAATCAAAATTCATCTTTATATTTTTTAATTTAAATAAAGACAGTAAAAATAAAACTAAATAGTAAAATTATTTATCTCAATCATATTGTTGATGAAAAGTCATACACTATAAGATTAAATTTGATTAAATTATTGAAATTACCCACATATATTGGGATTGTGATTTATAGTTAAACCATTTTTTATCTAAAAAAAAAAAAAAAAAAAATCTTTATATTTCCTAAGAGTGAAATATACATATTAGTCCACAATTCATGCTTCAAGCCATCAATTCTTCAATCCTGAAACCCTACAAGGAAAACGACATTAGCAGCATCGACAGGGGGATCCACTTTTCCCTCACCTCCTCCTCCTTCGTCGCTATTGATCCCAAATGCAACGAATTTCAATTCGTTACTCAGAGAAGTCTCGTGAGTTTGGAGTGCAAAGCCAGATAAGTTTGTTACAAAACTGGCCAGCATCCCCAAGGTACAAATGGCTATAAATCTTGCAGATCGAGGTCTCATGGGTTAGTTTATAGGGATTTGGCCATCCCCAATGACCCTGAGGCAATGGGTCGACATAAATTGGATTACATTGATAAAGGGGCAACTAGACTGTGCATTATGTGGGAAGGGATTATATACCTTCTTATTCAAGAAGAAAGAAGATTGGGATTTGACTTTTAGAAATGGGCCATACTTCATTGGTGCTCAGGGTCTATATTTGAATCAATTGTCTTTGGAATTTATTCTAGAGAATGATGTTGGACCATTGGTGATTCTTATATGGCTAAAGCTTCTGCACTTACCATTGCATTGTTGGGATGAGAGGAATTTCATAAAGATTGAAAATGCATTGGGAAAGTACATTGATAAAGTAGATCCAAGCAATTCAATGTTAGCATGTGCAAGGATTTTTGTCGAAGTAGACTTAGAAAAAGGCCTCCCTAAAGAAATAGAGCTCTCCTTGGACAATTGGGCATTCATCCAACTTATGGGCTATGACTAGATCATGTTTAAATGCAAACATTTCCATGAGCACAAACACTTTGTGAGAAATTGTCCCAAATCTGAGGATCTACAAAAAAACAAGAGGAAGGGGAACAATGGAAAACAAAATAAAGAAGGAAAGGTGCCAATAGAAAACAGAATGAGAGAGGACAAGGGATATTGTAGCATGGACCTCCTTCTCCCCCTCGTAGAACCAACTCAACGCAAGGAGCCTCTTCATGAGCTAGAGGTGGGATTTACCAGACCATGAATCGACACACTTTATTAGAAACGGATATAGAGGAAGGAGTAATACAGATAGTTGACGCAAAAGTGTAGACTCGCGAAGGAGAGGAATGAAATACCACCTCAGAGAAAGATAAAATTCCTAAACTAGAAGATGCATTGAATAACCTGATTCCTGTAGCACGGGAAAAATCAGATGATGAATAGGCTATGCATTACCAATAGTAAGAAGATCACAGCCAAAGTCTCATGCCTCAACTGATGAAAGATTTGAAAATGAATGAGAAAAATAGATGGATCCCCCTGGGACAGTAAGGAAAGTGGGAAGAAAGACCAAATGATAACTTTGATTGAAACATGTGGAACGAGATAAATAAAAAAAAACCTAGATGATTGTCAGTGGTCCAGCCTTCAAAACTTCAAAAAATCAAAGGAAGGTGAGTGCAACAAGCCCCCATGCAAGAGGGCACTCCAAGGATACAATAAAATAAATGAATATAATCTCTTGGAATTGTAGGGGGTGGGGAATGACAAAATGGAGTTAGAGTTCAAAATTTTAATTAGAGTAGAAAAACCCCATGTTGTCCTTCTCTTGGAGACAAAAATGGGGAAGCGAGAAGCTCTTATAAAAATTAGAAGTATATGGAGAGGATGTTTGGTATCTGTAGGGAGCTTGAAAGAAGCTTTGGGTGGAATATGTTCCTTATGGGCCTTGACTCTCTTTTAATTTATCCATGAAGAAAAAACTACGCATTGGGTGCTTATAAGCTTACTACATCTCCCAACAAGGAAACTTTACAATATTTTAAATGTATACATGCCTAATGCATAACTAGAAAAACTAGAATGTTGGGAATCTTTGATGGGTCAATGAGAGAGACTCCTTAATTAGATCTATGTTTTGGGAGGATATTTCAATGCCACTATCCATCCTTTGGAGAAAAAGGGAGGAAGCATAGTTTGGGATCAACTTCAAGAGCAAATGGAAGAGTGGATCTCAAATATGGATCTCTTGGATATCAAGCCCAAATCCTCCAAGTATACTTGGAGAAATAAGAGTGTCGAGCCCAAGCACATAGTGACAAAGTGGGATCAATTTCTAATTTGTAGTTCAATATTCAAGCGTCGGATCTCTCCACCAATCCAACATTTGGCTTGGAGTAGATCATATCACTACCTCATCAAGTTGTCCCTTGAGCAGGATCTCAACCTAAGCCCCATTCGTTTTCGCTTTATCCTTCTATGATCGAAAGAAAAAGATATTGGGCAGGCAGTAGTCAAACCTTGGTTGTGTTTGATCATAATTTCACCAATCTATATCTAGGAGCATAAAATCAAGGATCTAAAGGAGTACCTAAGGAGGTGGGTTAAAGAGAAGTAGATAGCTCAGAAAGGAAAATCTAAGTAGATTATAGATTGATTAGAAGGAATTATTCAGGAAATGAAACAAAATCCTGTTACCGAGGAAATGTTGGAAAAATATAAACAAATATTTGAAGAATTGCACAAAATATTAAGGGAAGAAGAGGAAATTTGGTGCTTAAAGTATAGAAGTCTCCAGTTGAGAGCAGGAGATAAAAATACAAGATTCTTTCATAAACATGCGAGAGTAAGAGAATGGAATAATACAATCAAATCTATCAAGGTAAATGGAGAATGAAAAATAGACATGTGGAAAATAAAGGAAAAATCTTTTAAACACTTTAAAGATATATAAAGAGAACATGGGGATGAGACAGCCAATATAGTGAAATAATTTCTTGTGCATATTTCATCCTTGGTTATAGATCAAATAAATGATAAGCTCATGTCACCCATCACTAAGGAAGGGATAAGGAAAGTTGTTTCGATCTCTAACCTTGTCAAAGCACTAGGCCCAAATGGATTCACCAGATATTTCTACCAAAAATGTTGGGAAACAATAAAATATGATTTATGTAGGATGGTAAATTTCATACAAAAAATAGTTCATATGGGGAGGTGCTCTAAACCGCTTCTTTCTTACTCTCATGTCAAAAGAGCTAGGCACTCCTATTTCTCTAGATTTAGGCCCATTTCCTTTTGCAGATTTTCATATAAAATTATCTCACAAATCATTGTTAGAGAATCAAACCTTAGCTTCCACAAGTGATCTCCGAGAATTAAGGGGGATTTGTAGGTGAAAGGCAGTTAATGGACAAATTTTTCCTATTTCAAGAAGCCCTTAAATCAAGAAAAACCAGGGGGTAAGGGTGTGGCCATCAAGCTTGATATGGCCAATGCATTTGACAGGCTCAAACATTATTGTTAAATTGTTGCAAGAAAAGGCTTCATTTGACTTGTGCCTTAGTAAAATGTAGAAATTCAAATTTTCACTTCAGCAAGATGAGTTGGTAGGCAGTTAGTAGGAGTGACATGGCCAAATGACTTAGTTAAGTCAATCAATTCAAGTTTATGGGCTATAAGTAGAGTTTTGTGCAACTTGGTGCCCAATATCTAGCTACATAGAGATGTTATCTTTAGTGAAATTTATATATCTAAGCTCTAGTATATAATAGAGTTAATATGAGTTCAGTTGAGTAGTTGTAACTGTTGTTAACTCATTGATCCCTTAGTTAACTAGCCAATTTACTAAAAATGTCCCTATTCATGCATGAAATTCCAATTTCCTAGTGAAATGGAGGAAAAAGGCATAATTGTAATCAATATTTTTATACTAGTGAGCATACAGAGTTTGCTTGTAGCAGGTGAGCCATTTCTCTTAGGATTTGTGCAAGGAAATATGAGCTTCCTGATTCTTTAGGAGCAAGAATTGTGAAAGGAAAGAGGAAGTAGGAGGCCTATTTTGGCTAAGTATTGGCCAAAGCAGACTTAGGAGGAGATCAGGATTGCGGCGCGGGTTGAGCTTCAAGAATTGAAGTTGTCATTGTAATAGATCATTGTTCTCATCTGATATAATACAAACATGGGAGGGGTTTTTCCCAGTTGGATTCCCTAGTAAAAATTGTTTTCATTGTGATTGAATGATTGCATTTGTTTCTATTGTTAATTTTCCTTTAGAAAAATTTAGTAGAAGAAATTTGTGTCTATTTATTTCAGTCTAATTTCATTAGCAGCTGCAAGTTTCGAGTTATTTCTACATGGTATCGGAGCTATTGAAAACTACATAGAAACCAAGTTACCAATCATCTCTCAAAGAAATATTGAATAGCATATTTGTGGTGCGGGTATTTCTTTAGTGCAAGAATAACGTCTTTCAATGGATTGAAGCTTGAGTATTCATTGGAGAGAACTTCATTTTTTTATGCTTGGAAAGACATAATATAAGTTGTGATGGATGAAAATGGAGTATTAGAATACACAAAAACAGATATTCCAAAACTAGCAACATCAAATGCATAGAAGTTGGCTCAGTGGAAGAAATATACTACAAAAGCTAGGAGGATCCTGGAGGGTTTCAAAGACCATGTGGTTTCAAATTTGCATTGAAAGGAGACTGCTTTTTCAATATGGATAACTCTCACATACCTATTCGAAAGAAACAATGATGATGGGAAGCTAACACTGAGAGATAAGCTCAGGAACATTCAAATAAATAAAAATGAAACTATTGTTCAATATATATCCAAATTCACTCAGGTGAGAGATGAACTTGGAGGAGTTGGAGAGATTGTGCCACCATCTGAAATTGTGAGCTTAGCACTCCTTGGTCTTCCAAAGTCCTAGCACAATTATCAGGGTTCATTTAATGCAAGAGACAAGCTTCCATAATGGGAGAGACTTTGGTCTGACTTGGTGCATGAGGAGATTAGAAGAAACACTAGAGATTGTGTCACATCTAGAACTGGTGAGGAAGAAAAATTTTCCTTAGTTGGAAAAGGAAAGAAATCCAAATGCAAGAAGGCCCAAGGCAAGGCAGAATCCAGCAAAAACCATGGCAAGAAGAAAGAGCTCAATAAAATTAATTTTTTCATTGCCATGAGTATAGGCACTATGCAACCAAGTGTTCACACAAGAAATCCAGTAAGAATCTTGTAGTAGGAGCAGGAGGAGAAGCTCTCACATCATAATTCGAGTTGGATTTCACCCTCATTACTTGCATGGAAAGTATTGTACAATATAGTGTATGGTACTTAGACCCAGGTGCTTCGTTTCATATAACAAAAAATAAGGAGTTCTTCAGCAACTTAGAGGAGAAGGATCCACAATTACACATAGAGCTTGGAGATGATGGAAGGTATAGTACCAAAGGGATTAGCATTGTCAACTTTAAGATGGATTCAGGATCCCATCTTCACCTAAAGAATGTAATGTATGTGCTTGGTTTGAAGAAAAATCTAGTTTTTGTAGTTTTACTTGAAGATACAGGATATGATGTGGTGTTCATTAGAGGGAAGGCATATCTGAGGCATGTTGCTACTGGACAATTAAAACAAATTTATCTACAAGTTAGAGTTGTATGCATGTGTTGCATTGAGTAGCAAGGCAGAACATGTTAAGGGTCAAGATGTTGTAGAGCTTTGGCATTGACGCATGGGAAACCTACACCATGCAGCTTTGAAACAATGCAACACATCACCATTGGACTTCCAAAATGCACCCTTTACCAACGTGATGTTTGCAAAGGATGCACTCTTGAAAAATATGTTAAATCCTCCTTCCAAGGCCAAGATAGAAAATTTGGAGCCATCTTGGAGCGAGTTCACCCATATGTGTGTGGATCATTCTCCACAGTCTCAACTGCAAAGCACGAGTATTATGTGATCTTCATTAATTATTTTTCTTGGAAATGTTGGATCTATTTCATGAAGAAGAAAGATGAGATTTATTCAAAGTTTGTTGAATTTAAAGCCTTGGTTGAAAATGAGTCTGGAAAGAAAAATAATTCCTTGAGAAGTGATAATGGAGGAGAGTATGTGTTTAATGTCTTCAAAGAATCATGTGCCAAGGAGGGTATTAGAAGGGAGTTGATTACACCTCACAACCCACAACAAAATGGGGTTTCCGAGAGAAAAAATAGAAGTATTGTAGGAGTTTCTAGAGAAATGTTGCATGACCAGGGATTACCACTATCCTTGTGGGCAGAAGCTTGCAATACAGTTGTTTACTTGTAGAACAGGAGACCTCACAAAATTCTTGGAATGATTACACCTGAAGAGGCTTTCACTAGGAGGAAGCCAGATGTCTCCCACTTTCACATTTTTTGATCCATAGTTTATTTTCATGTCTCCAAAGATAGCAAGAAAACGTTGGAGCCCAATGTAGAGAGGGGGATCTTTATAGTATACACAAAGACCCCTCATATTTACCGAGTGTACATGTCCTCACTCAAGATGATTGCGATGAGGATGGATGTGATATTTGATGAGGATAAATCCATGAGGAGCTATCTACAGTGGGAGCTAAGCATACCACCGGAGGAGGAGCATCAGTTAGATCCACAAAGTTATATCTGACTCAAAGGCAAGAGAATATCCAAAGAGGATGTTGTGGAGTAGCCACATGTGCAGGAGTAGAGAGTAGACCAAGTGGATACACCCACTCACACATAGCCTTCCAAAGAAGGGAGGAAGAGGACTAGGATGCTTGACAGATTGGTGCAAGCAACTCAGGAGTAGGTTGGAGCTCCTAGCTCCTTACGCAAACAAAGGAGATCACCATACAAATATACTAGGTATATGGCACTCATGTCAGAATTGATTAATTTTGAGCCATATTCTTTTGAAGAGGATGTTTCCTAGCAGGGGTGGTTAGATTCCATGGTGGGTGGAGTAGTATGACTTCGTCATGAAGAATGGTTCCTGGGAGGTTGTGCCTAGACCTGACGGTAAATCTCTTATTGTCTCTAGGTGGGTGTATAAGGTGAAACATGCGACTAATGGCAGTGTTGAGAAGTACAAGGCCAGATTTGTGGCCAAAGGCTTCTCACAGGTGGAGGGGATTGATTATGAGGAGACATTTGCCCATGTGGCAAGATACTCATCTATTAGGACCATACTTGCATTGGCATCACAATTTGGGTGGAGGATCCACTAAATGGATGTTAAAACTGCCTTCCTCAATGGAGTGGTTGAGGAAGAGATCTATATTGAGAAACCTGAGGGGTTAGAGAACTTTAGTAGGGAGACAAATATGTGTAGGCTCAAGAGAGCCCTCTATGGTCTCAAACAGGCACCTCGTGCTTGGTACACTCACATAGATTATTGTCTTAATGGATTAGGATTCACTAAGAGTGAAGTAGATGTCAATATCTACTACATTATGGTAGATGGTTGTCTGCTCATCTAAGTTCTTTATGTGGATGATTTGATATTGACAGGAGATGACAGGTTGATCCTGTCTTACAAGGAGGACCTTGCAAGAGAGTTCAAGATGAAGGATATGGATTTGATGCACTACTTCCTTGACTTGGAGGTGTAGCAAGGAGATGGAGAGATATTTGTTGGACAAGGGAAGTACACCTCTGAAATTATTCATAGATTCCATATGCAGGATTGCAAACCCATGGATACTCCTCTTGGTACTAATTGGAGGAAGGATGATGCTTCTACAAGTGAAGCTGTAGATGGAACTATCTACATATAGTTGGTGGGGTCCTTGATGTATTTTGTGAACACAAGGCCCAATATTTGTTTTGCAATAAACCAACCTAATATGTTTATAGTGGAACCTACCAAGCTTCACTGGAAAGTAGCAAAACATGTTCTAAGATACCTCACAGGCACAATAGACTTTGGTTTGTAGTACAGGAAGACTGATGGAGTGAAAATCCAAGGCTTCATAGATGCAGATTGGGCAAGGAGTCCCTTAGATAGGAAGAGCACATTGGGAGCATTCTTCAGTGTTGTGTCAACAGCAATTTATTAGTACAACAGGAAACAAAGATCTATAGCACTCAGCTCAACAGAGGCAAAGTATATGACTGCTAGTCAAGAAAAATGTGAGACTATTTGGATGAGGAAGATCTTGGTTGGTCTCTTCAATTAGAGGATAAAGCCTACATTGATCCAATGTGACAATCAAATTTGTATAAAACCCTCTGAAAACCTAGTGTTTCATGATAGTTCCAAGCATATAGACATCTGGTACCATCACTTGAGAGATTATGTACAAAAGAGGTTTGTTATGTTACATTACATTCCTACATAGGAGCAAGATGTAGACATTTTGACAAAGGATTTGTTAAGAGGCAAGTTCTAGCTCCACAGCAGCAAGATTGGGGTTGTTTAGAAATTGTTTCTTGCTAAGAGGGGGTGCTAAATTATAGTAAGAAAAGGCTTCATTTCCACTTCAGCAAGATGAGTTGGCAGGTAGATAGAAGGAGTGACATGGCCAAATCACTCAGTTAAGTCAATTAAGTCAATCAATTCAATTTTATGGGAAAGAAGTAGATTTATGTGTAAGTTGGTGGCTAAGATTTTGCTATCTAGAGGTGTTATCTTCAGTGAAAGTTAGTTATCCGATCTTTAGTCTAGAATAGAGTCAATATGATTTTAGTTGAGTAGTTATAATTGTTGTTAACTCACTAATCTCTCAATTAACTAGTCAGTTTACAAAAAAAATAGCCCTAGTCATGCATGCAATTCGAATTGCCTAGTGATGTGGAGGAAAAAGGCATAATTGTAATCAATATTGCATACTAGTGAGTGTACAGAGTTTGCATGTAGCAGGTGAACCATTTCTCTTGACATTTGCACAAGGAAATAGGAGCTTCCCTATTCTTTAGGAGCAGGAATTGCAAAAGGAAATATGAGGAAGCAAGAGACCTATTTTGGCTAGGTATTGGCCAGAGTAAACTCAGGAGGACATCAGGATTGCAGTGCAGGTTGAGCTTCAAGCATTGAAGTTTCCATTGTAATAGATCATTATTCTCATCCGATACAATAAAAATAGAGGAGGAGTCTTTCCCAGCTGTGTTCCCTAGTAAAAATTGTGTTCATTGTGATTGAATGATTGCATGTGTTTCTATTGTCATTTTTCCTTCTGCAGAATTTAGTAGACGAAATTTGTGTTTATTGATTTTAGTCGGATTTCATCAGCAGCTACAAATTTTGAGTTATTTCTACAATTCTTTCCTCTTTGTTGTTCTAAAGAAAATGTGTTTCACTCCTACTTTTATCAAAAGGATTGTTGTGTGCATTATGGGGCCATGGATATCTCCTTTAGTAAATGGGCAACCGGTGGGGTTCTTCAATGCCTTAAGAGCGTTGAGTCAGAGCTTTCCCCTCTTACATATTCTCTTCATAATTATGGTTGAGTCCTTAAGAAAAAAATTGGGCTATAAAAGTTTATCAAACTCTCTGTTGGACATTTGGTACATGGAAGGTGTCAAAAGCATAAACCATGCCTAATTTGCTTGACACAATTTTTTTTAGTGGGAATATTGACAATCATTGCAAGAATATTCAATTTTTTTTCTTGAAAATTTTGTGGAAATCTCAAGAGGGTTGATTAATGACAAGAAAGCCACTTATACTCTTGGAATGTTAGCAAGCCTTTGCATGGGAAAATTCTTAAAATATTAGGAATTGCAAGCAATGACACATGGACAAACTTCAAGTATTTTGTCTTGCCCATTTATCTAAAACCATTTCCTCATCCTTCATTGTGGAATGCTTTGGACAAATTTAACTTAAAATTTGAAAAATGGGGAACCCAATGGCTCAACCCTACTAGACGAATGGTGATGGTGCAATTGGTGTTAGTGACTCCTCCTATGTTCCAATTCTATGTTCTTTTTTATACCATGGATATTATACATTTTCTATGGTAGGGAGGTAAAACAAATTCAAAAATATTACATTTGGTCCATTGGAATACAATTAGACTTCCAAAATATTTAGGTAGCTTGCGGACAAGAGACCCAACATTGATGAATATAACACTTGGAGAAAAGATGATTGGAGGTTGGTGTTAGGTCCCAATCATTGGTGGAAACACCTTGGACGAGAAATAGAGTCTAACATCTATCATGTTCCAAAACATAGAGGAGGCTCTCAAATGTCAAATCTAATTGACATGGATTATGAGTAGTGGAATCCTTGTCAACATTTGTAGGGACAACATAATATGGGAGCTCCCTCTTAGATCTAAATACAACCTTCTTCCACCATGAGAATGGCTATCTAATCAGAGGAAGGACTCGGTATTTGATATTTCCTCTTGGATGCAGGGTTGATACTGGCATGAATGGGACTTAGGCACTGTCCCTAATAGGTTGATGGAGTCCACAAAGATATTGGTCTCATCTCTAGCTGGATGTACTATGTTTGATAAAAATCAAATATAAACTCGAGGATGGGTCTCTACTACATACATTGTCAAGCAAAGTTATGATGCTTTTCTATTTCCTCAATTAAGGCACCCCACCAATAACTTGTGGAAGGAAATTTGAATGTGGAAATTCTTCCGAATATAAATATATTTTGTTGGACATTAGATCATAAAAAATCCTTACTACTCAAAATCTAATGAAGAGAGGAATTATGAGACCATCATATGGTGTGTTTTGTGTAAGAGCGCACAAGAATTAATAGATCATGTCTTCTTGGACTAGCCCTTCTTCCTAATTATCTAGGGAGCTATATTATCTGACCTGACAATAAGAGTATGTTGGTCATCAATTAGCTATGAGCTACTAGGAAATTGGGATTGATGTTACAAGGGATCCAAGCTCAAAAATAAAGTATTCAAGAGATTTTGGGATACTCTCCCTAAAAAAAATTGTTCGAAGATATGGTTGTCTCATAATAAGTATTCCAAGAAGAAAAGACTGAGATCATTAGAACCATGGAGCAAGTCTTAGTACTCCTGGGGGAAACATTTAGATCAAAGGAGATCATTGAAAATGAGGAGTAGGAATTGGATGAAGAAGAGAAAAAGTGGTTGAAAAATCTCCACAATTGTTCGTCCTCTAAAAATAAAAATTAGCAAAGGGAACCCCTCTCAGTTAAGAATTCCCTTAGAAGAATTTTCAAAGTGGATTGTAAATTTAGGGATACTGGTGGTGTGCTTTGATGGACCATCCAACATATACCCAAGGATGTAGAATTAGGGGATCTGATTATTCACCCTGAGGATGAAAGGGAATTTAGATATGCTTGGGGTATTGATATTGCAACAAACAATGTTGCATAAGCATACATGTTTCTTCAAGGTATTAAACAAAGTGTAAAATTGGGAATCCAGGAGATGACAGTCATTGGAGACTCAACCAATACAATATATCATATTTTCTCTAGAAACTTCCCCTCTGAATCAAGACTACAAAACATTTTACAACATATTTTCCATCTTTATAATTTGATACCAAGGAAGCAATGGTATCATGTTTTGAGAAAGAAAAATCAATAAGAAAATTGCATGGCTAATTTCAAGGCCAAGTTATCTAAGGCTAGTTTAAGCTGGGAGGGAATTTTAATTAACTCTTCCCCTCCGTAGTTCATATCTTTGGTATTATAATCAAATCATCAAAAGGAAGAGGTCCCTACCTGGCACAATAAGGGGGTTCCATCAATTAATCTCATGCACAGGTATTATGAAGAAGATAAGTTGGTGTTTACATGATGAAAATACTTGGGTTTACATGATGAAAATACTTTGCATGTGAAGTGGTTGAATCAGAGAGGATTAGTGATCATGGTGAAATATCAATAGAGAGAAGCTCTAGTGCAAATAAATAAGTGTAAATTTATGGATGGGAATTCCACCCAGGGAAGGAGACAGTCATCCAAGGTCTATTTCAACCATGAGGTTACCTATTATCATCACCACAAAAAACTTATATTTGAAGGTACTGAGGATCATCAAGCGGGGAATTGGGCAATTATGAAAGCAAGCCCTCACAAATTCGTTTCTTTGGTGTTGGGTTGTACTGGACCTAAAGAGGAAGAGAGGGGGGCTTGTAGATTGGGATTTTTTAATATATAGGGAGATGCGATCAATCCCATGTTAACATAGTGGAAAATGATTTTTCTATACGTCCATCAATTTGGTGTTTTTCCCATGGGATAATGTTAATTTTAGGCAACAATGGTATGTTATATGCTTTAGAGAAAATTTACTTCAATTTGTACATGTTGGAATTGGATGATCTCTAGATCAATCCTACACCTCTTAGAGAGAGGAATCCAAGAAAAATATCAACTATCATAAATAAGATGACCCATGTGGAGTTTGGCCCTAGTTTCCAATTTTAACACTCCCTCTCAACTACGAAGGAATCCATCTGCTAATATGTACTATCTCTACCATCAATGCACTGCTCTACTCTGCTTTTCTCTGTTGAACTATGAAGAAGAAGTGATCGAGAATGTATCATACCATTCTCTACTCACCCAAAGTCAGTCCCAATAAGAGAGTGTCTCATACCACTCTTACTAACTCGAAGTCAACTCCAATCAAAAGAGAGTGTGTCATATCACTCTTACTGACCTGAAGTCAGTTCCAATCAAAAGAGAGAGTGTCATACCACTCTTACTGATCCGAAGTCAGTTCCAATCAAAAGAGAGTGTTTCATACCACTCTTACTGACCTGAAGTCAGTTCCCATTGATCCCAGATCAATATCAGACATCCTAGCATAGGGATTATGGTAGTACACAATGCATCCATCGATAGTTCTATGGTCCCTATCCTCATTTCCCTACTCGTTGTCCAGATGAGATGTACTTCCCATGAGTCCCAGACTACATGGGTAGGATGTCTTAGTAGGAGAAGGATGACCATTCATCCTACCTACATGTCACTAAGGGTTATCACAAGGGAAGGGTGAACCACTCACCCTGTACACAACAAACCACTATGGGAAGGTTGAACCACTCACCCTATGGTTTCTCATTGCTCCAAGAAGCACCCAAGCCCCTCGGAGCTCCTAGAGCTAAATGTCCATCTCATACAGGACCCTCATAAGAGGGTCTCTCCACGACTCCAAGTCGTTCTCGGAAGGCCAAGAACTCGACCTTCCTCAGGGGCTTTGTAAGAATATCAGTGACCTACTCATCAGTCCTAATGTGATGGAGCCTTATTTCTCCTCGTTGTACCATATCCTAGATAAAGTGGTACCTGATATCGATATGCTTGGAGTGATCATGAAAAATGGGATTCTTAGATAATCGGATCCCACTTTGGTTCACGCAGAGGATCACGGTGGTATCCAACACATGTCCAAACAGCTCACTAAAGAGATTCGTCAGCCAGACAGCTTCACTGGAGGCCATACTAGCAGTTATGTATTCAGCCTCAACGGTGCTCAAGGCAGCCGATTTTTGCTTCCTGCTCATCCAAGATATCGAAGTAGAACCCAAAGAAAAATAGAATCCATAAGTGCTCTTGCGATCCACCACACTACCAGCCCAATCAGCATCAGAATAACCATGCAACCTCACATTTCTGGTAGTGTATCTCAGTCCATGAGTGATTGTGCCCCGAATATATCTCAGAAGATTCTTGGTTGCAATCCAATGTATATGATGAGGCTCAACCATGTATTCGCCCAATGTGTTAACTGCAAAACATGTCCAGATGGGATTTCACCAAGAAAATCATTGCTCCTATGAGTTGATGATACTCAGAGGCATTTCCCAATTCAGGTCTGGCAGCACTACCACATAACTTCTTAAAGTTAAGTTCCATTGGAGTAGTCACAGGCTTGCAGTCTACCATCCCAAATCTTTCCAATATCTTCACAACATACTTTCCTTAAGATAGGAAAATTTCACCTGGCTTTTGTCAAACCTCAAACCCTAGGAAGTATTGCATCGGTCCTAGGTCCTTCATCGCAAATGTAGAAGCCAAATCCCTCTTATATTTGTGAATGAGAGGCTTTGTACTTTTCAGTAAGAGGTTGTCCACATAAAGTACCAGAATGAGAGGTTTATCATTTTCAACCTTAAAGTAAAGGTTCATATAGGCTTCACTTCTAGTGAATCCTAGCTTCATCAGATAGTTATCAATCCTCTCATACCAATCTTGGGGTGCTTACTTAACCCCATATAGAGCTTTCTTCAACCTACATACATGAGATTCCCAGCCATGAACCTCAAACCCCTTCGGGTTTCTCCACATAGACTTCCTCTTTGATCAAACCATGTAAGAAAGTGGTCTTGGCATCCATATGATATAGGTTCCATCCTTGTGAGGCATCAAAGGCTATGATCAAGCAGATGGTGGTGTATCGGGCAATAGGTGCAAATATCTCATCGTAATCTACACCTTCCTTTTGAGAGAAGCCTTGAGCAACAATGCGAGCCTTGAACTTTTCTACACTACCATCGGCTCCATGCTTGATTTTGAAGAGCCACTTGCAGGTGACAACCAATTTGTCTTGGGGTCTAGGTACCACATCTCAGACAACGTTCTTCATAATTGGCTCGTACTTTTCATCCATAGCATCCTTCCATACTTGTTTCTTCATGACTTCTTCAAATGATGAAGGCTCATTTTGAATGATAGTGCTCATGACGGTCAAGTATCCTTGATACATGTTCGGCTTCTTGATTTCACGAAAATTCCCCCTTGGTGCAACATGTCTCTCGGCATCTTCAAGAGTCTCCCTAAGCCATGAGGGTCTCCTTTTGGAGGAGAATGGCTCATGAGGAGGAGGACCAATAGGATCCATAGGTTCATCAACATCAGGCATTGTTTCGTCCTCTTTTTCACCCTAATTTCTAGTGTCAGCTTCTTTGTCCTTCCTTAGGATAGGATGGTTGTTGATCTTCCTGAGGGACATATCTTCATCAAAGGTGACATCATGACTTATTTCAACTTCCTTTTGACTAACCACATAAATTCTATATCCCTTATAATTTTCACAATATCCCACAAAGATTCATTTCTTCCCAGATGCACCCAATTTGCTTCTTTTCTCTTTTGGCACATGAAAATATACAGGACTTCCAAAAATTCTAAAATGAGAGGCATCGAGTTTCTTACCAATGAACATTTCTTCGAGAGTCTTGGAGTGTAATGCTTGATGGGTGCATTGTTTTTTAACATACACGGTGGTATTTGCAACTTTGGCCCATAGAAACATCAGAAGCCCTTGATCATGAAGCATGGCACGAACAACTTGCAATAGAGTGATTCTTCCTTTCAGCCACACCATTCTACTCGGGAGTGTATGGCGTTGCAATCTCCCTCTTAATGCCAACTTCTCTGCAATAATATTGGAATTCATTAGATTTGTACTTAGTCCCATTATCAGTCCTCAATATCTTCATTTTCTTCTCGAATTGATTTTCAATCAAGGCTTTGAAGTGTCAAAACCAAGTGAACAGTTCATCCTTCTTCTTCAAGAAGTAAATCCAGGTCTTGCAAGAATAATAATCCGTAAAGGTGAGATAATATAAGTATCCTCCCAAAGAGTTTACAGGCATCATACCAGATATGTCATAGTGGATCAATTGCAATATATCTGTGGTCTTGCTATTACTTGAGGGAAATGGTCCCCTTGAAAGTTTTCCTTCGATACATCCCGAACATACACCTTCATGTTCTACTTTGAACTCGGGCATACCTGTCACCATCTATCTCACATCGAGTAGAGCCTTATAATGAAGATAGGCAAACCTCCGGTGCCATAGTTCATATTTTAGAGATGTGTGGCAAGACATGGCTCTCGATGGACTTATCCTCCAACTTGATACAAATTTTCAAACCTAAACTTGAGAGTAAAATCATCTTTAAAATTTCTTTTCCAAACACGTACCTTTCCATTGATAAAAATCCACCTTGAATCGTTTGTCTTGCATTTCTGAAATGGACACTATGTTCTTCTTGAGATCGGGTACATATAGTACTTCTTGCAAATGAATAGTGTTACCTTGATTCATTTGAAGGGTAACATTCCCTACTCCTTTCACGCGATAGGTGGCATCATCTCCCAGGATGATCTCTAATTTTGTATCCTTTTCTATTAGATTAGAGAGGGATTCCTTGTATCCAGTGAAGTGCCTTGAGGCACCAATATCAATCAACCAATTTCCAAAAGTGTCTAGAGGAGAGGCAGTGGAGAGGGTCGATATAAGATAGTACTCTTTTTGCTTATTGTCAACAACATTTGATTCTTCATACCTGGAGTTCCTTGATTTCTTGGAGGGTCGACCATTTCCTTGATGTCCTGCATTCCTTTTTCCTTTGCCATTGGACCTGCCATTCCTTTCATAATTGTTGTTGGAGTTGCCCCTAGAATGATTGTGATCCTCATCATGAAATGTGTCCCTTCTATTTGGACACTCCCTTTCATAGTGTCCAAACTTATTGCAAACAAAGCACCTACCCTTCCTTCCTCTCTTAGATCCAAGTTTTCCATGGAAATGGCCTTTAGACCCTGCATTATTTCTCCTTTTGGCATGAGAAGAGAATGCAGTGAGGTTTTTTCTATTAGAAGGCATTTCTTGCTCCACCATTCTTGTTTCTTCTTATATGCATATCGACATCAATTCTTCAAACCGTGGAATTCGATCATTGTTGAGGACGGTGGTTCTAAATACATACCACTAAGGTGGGAGTCCTCTAAGGGTGGTGAGAGTAAGTTCCCTATCAGGAATGACTTCTCCAATCAAGAGTAGATCATTCTTTATCTTAGTAATCCTCAAGAAATAGGATTTAATATCCTCATCCTTTCCCTTCTTAATATCCTTCAACTTGTTCTTGAGAAATAGAATTTGATTAGTTTTACTAACCTTGAACATGTCGACCAACATGTCGTAGGTCTCCTTGGAGGTCTTCAATTTGGAGATGTAGGCCACCATATACTTGTCAATGGAATCCCTGATAATCTTCTTTGCTTTGACTTCAACCCTATTTTTCTCGGTCTTCGCAACAACCGATGCATTTGAAGGAGGTTCAGGTATTTTACCCTACACATAGCCCATCACTTATTTTTCTTCCAAGTAGGATGTGGAACCCATTGAACCTTTTTTCCTTCTCCAACTGCCTTTGGTTATTTCTCTTTCAGTCTTTCTTGGGCTTTGTCTTCACCTCAGCTATGATACCATGTTAATTTTAGGCAACAATGGTATGTTCTATTCTTTAGAGTAATTTTACTTCAATTTGTACATGTCACAATCAGAGTATCTCTAGATCAATCCTACACCTCTCAAAGAGAGGGATCCAAGGAAAATATCGGTTTCCATAAATAAGTTGACCCATGTGGAGTTTGGCCCTAGTTGGCAATTTTAACAATTAGGGGAACACTATATTAGGCCATAAATCTTGTTGTTAAGAATTTATGTATATCATCAGCAATCATGGAGGATTTAGAAGTTTATGTTCAATATGCTCAATTTTTCATCATCATTCTATGTGGGTTGCACCTCTAAGAATTCTTGGATTGAAATTACCCTTTGTTTTGTCTCACTTTTTGTCTACGCTCAGTGGGTTTTCATAGGTGGTTGCAAAGAGGGATTGGTATTGTTGGTGTCGTAATCTAAGTCAAAAGGATACTTATTAGAAAGAATAAACTTTGTTTTTAAGCAAAATTGGATTCTAGTGTATGCCTATAGAGGGGTAGGGGGCATGGATCTCTATAAATTACATATCCTTTGTGCTTACGAGTCAAATTATTCAAAGACAGTAACCTTTTAGGAGTAGTATTACATGCCCAGATTTATCAGTTCATGGGAGAAAGGGTTTGACTAAGGGATTTTTGTCTCCCCTATGATTAGTCTTTGTGTTATTGTTCCACGAAGGAACTGTGAAAAATAAAATTAGAATGCAAGGATTGCGATGTGGATCCTCAACATCATGGGGATCATCTCAAATTTAACAATGATTTTAATTGATCAACAACAAACAAACAAAAATCCTTGGATCCTTCATAGTTGCAATTTGAATCAAAGTTTCAAATGAATTGGAGGAATAGCTGGAGCATGGGTATATGAGATGAATTCACTATTGGAGAACCTAAAGGATCATTATTGTCCTCTGAAGACCCCAGTAAAAATGAGGGGGAGGAGGATCCACAATCAAATCAAAGTCTATCATGGTTAATGGACAAGCTTTGGGAGCTAGAAAAGAGGTCCTTGAAAATGAACAAAGAAGTGGACACCTAGAGAATCTTACAAGAGGAAATGAAGCAACAAATGTATCAGATGAATTGAATACTAGCAAGGAAATAAAATACCTACCTCACGAGACGCCTCTTTTAATATTGGAAGCATGAAAAGCATTTTTTTCCTACTTTCAGAGCAATTTTGTAAGCAATATAAATGGAATAATCATGTATCTTCCATTTTTCATAGGGAGAAGAGGAATGTAAAATTGGCCATCAAAGGAAGTATTTTGTATCTCTCATAATGAAGCTCTAAAATTTTGATGATGTACCTCAACTAAGAATTTTCTCAAAAATATAATACAAATATTATATATATATATATATATAGGTCCCCTCATAGTGGTCACTAGCTAACACTTAGATATTAGCCAAAAAAAAGACGGATAGAGACTATACTATGCTTATATCTTTCCAATTGTGTGCACATATACCTTGATACTTCCTCTAAAGGGACTCTAAAAATATCATAAGACTTTTCTATCTCTTCTAATAAGATTTTCATTATGACCAAAATGTCTCTTTTTCAAAAGCTTTGTTGAGAATAGTACTTAATAACTGCAAACAATATAAAGAGGAGGACATGTCTTAAACCAAACGGTCCTCAAAGTATTCCTATATGTGAAAAGCCCCAACCTATAGAAGGAGAGCTTATTTATAAAGTTTATTATCTTGAACATTTAATTCTCTATGGATGACATGGACAAAAGAGGACCATTCTAGGTTTTGGATGGAATCTTTAATTTGACTAAAAATGGGACGAAGCCTTACATTTTGAATATGTGCCTTATTATTGGCGCAATGTATAATAATCTTAGAACCACCTAGCACCTGCAACTTTGAAAGACCAATTTTCAAAGCATAAAAGAGAAGTGTTCATAGAGCCACATATTAAGCTTCCATATTACTCCCATGACCCATAGCATATCTAATTTGAAAAAAATGATATCAAGATAGATGGAGGTCCATCTCAACACCATAGTGTGGAGGGTTCCCTTGACTAGTCCCATCAAAAAGTCCTGAGGGGATGCATTATATTCCTTTATAAGATTCACAATTTTTCAACCACAAGGCTCATAGAAACCAAATTATCTTGAAAATTCAACAAATAATTGGCCCACAAAATAAAATATACTAGAAATTGAGGGAGATATCCAAAACACCGCATAGCTATATCACTGAGGTAAGAATGAACATGCCTCTAGACTGTGTCCTTCCCATGGAACAAATACCCCAAATTGAGATTTAAGAATAGCCCACACTTGAGGTATGATGACATAGGAAATGAAAAGGTGGAAGAGGGTCTTGAACTCATCTTTGCACATAAGACACAGGTTGGGACCGTTCCAACCTCTTTTTTGCATTTTCTCCCAAGACAATAGCTTATTGATGATTTCCAATCAAGAACTTTTTTTTTTTTCCTGGAATGTGTATTTTCCACAAGCATTTCCACCACCACATGCATTCTTCTAAGAACCCAACTTTACATCATGCCTTAAAACCCAATTTTGTATCTAAAATCCCTGTAGTTGTGATTAAGAGTAGCTCAAAGTGTCATCCATCCTTGGATCAAGACAAATAAAATCTGAGACTAAACTATCAACATAAGATTAAATGTCTTTCACTAGTGAGGCCTACATCTAGACCGATATGATTTTCCGATAGCTACATGTTGATAGGAAGAAGGATAAGGGGAATCAATGTCCCATAGGGAGAAACTCCTTTCTCCTGCCAAATATTGATAATATTTTGAGATAAATTAGAATTTTCACCTGCCCCTAGCCTTACTTGTTTACTATTGCCTATCTTCCAAGTTGTACAATGACTAATCAAAGGAAAAGAATCAACAAAGGATTTCCATACAATTGATCCATTGCTAACATAATTCCTCGTTGTATGAAACCATTCAGTAACCAATAGGTCTTTCAAGTATTTTAAGCACATTACTTTGCCCCATAAAGACTGAATAAACGTTAGCCTCCAAAGGTTGTTTGCCACTAGGGCCTTGCTAAATAGAAAGATATTTTTTATAACCAAATCTCCTAGAATTTTTGGATGAGAAATATAGAACCATTTCACAAGAGTAATCCCTTCATATTTTCTGTTACCAAACCAAAGGAAGTTAAAGCAAGTTTTCCTATTTTGGCTTCAGATGAAATCCAAGGTATTTAACACCTTCTTTGATCCTTCGTCGTGGAAGATTAAAGGATACATCTAAAGCGCCATAAAGATCATCCCTTGAGAAGTGTAGAATAAGACAAGACTTAGTCGAATTCACCACCATAACCATGACCAAACAATAAGACCCCGGAATTTTCTTTATGCTTAAGATTTCCTGCCAGGAACTTCACCAAATAAGAGCACATAATCAAGAAAAAGAAGACAAAATAAACACATATAGCCCCTTTAACTCCACTTTAAATTTTGGTGCTAACATCACCTTACTAAGGCTTTAACAATTAATAAAAAGAAAAAAAAAAGATACAAGGAGCACCCTATCAAAATCCTAAAAAAAATATGAAAAGGTAACCATTGGCTAATACAACAAAGAAAAAATGTTGTGGATATACAATCCATATTCCTTCACCATAATGAGAATAGCTATTGAAAAGGAAAAAATAATTAAAACCACCTTTATTTAAATATTTTATTAAAAAATACAATAAATTTAAAAAAAACATATAATCAAATATGAAATCAAACCATTGGATTTTTCTGAACAAATCCGAATCACAAACCAGCGCAGACAATGGTAAACCTTGATATGTGTAGGTGCAATTGAAAAGATAAACCACTTCGTAGTTACAATGTTGTTATAAGCATCCTTTTATAATTCCGAACCGAGGGAGTTATTGAATATAATTAAGCTCCAAATATAATTAAGAATGTTATTATAGCCATAATTAGGTAGTTATGATGATCTTTGAAGGAGTTATTATGATCTTTCAAGTGTTTTAACCATGCAAAGGTTAAGAGGGAAGTAGTGAGTATATCTCCGAGAATAAATTAAATGGTGGGCATGCAAAGGTTAAGAGGGAAGTAGTGAGTATATATGCAGAGAATAAATTAGACGGTGGGCACACTAATGGTTAGAGGTTTCCTTAGTGTGGATACTTAATGTTAGTGTGGCTACTCAATGTCATGTGTTAGAAACCTAGACCCGCTGGTATTTGAATAAATGGAGATGCTTCCCCGAAAGAGGGGAAGAGAATTTATTCAATAATGGAGAACATTTAATAAAAAAAAGGTAAGGGGATTTATTTAATAATGGAGAACATTACAAAAAAAAGTAATGTGCTGTTTTATGTATTTTTGTTTTAAAAGGTAATATTTAATTAGTAATGAAAACCATTATGGTTAATTATTATTTGTAAAGGTGTGTTAATTTATAATGATTAGTTAAAAAAATTATGTTATTTGAAATTATTTTTTGATGAATTGGTTTTTGGGTTGTTAACATGTTTCTTTATATTGTTAATAAGTCTTTTAATATATGTTTCTTTATATTATTAATAAGTCTTTTAATATATGGTGATTCATTGTATTATTAAGGCATTTTTTGATGTTAAGGTTGCTTGAAAACTCGTGGGTAATTTCACTAGCTTAATAAAAAAGAAAAAAGAAAAACTATATTTTTTCATGCTAGAAAAAAATAAACTTTTAGCCAATCTAGATCACTTTTGGATCTTGCTCCGTGATTACCATAAAAGTGGTTTTTAACCTAAATAGTATGACAAGAAAACTAATATTGTAAGTCATCGGTTGAAAATAACAATAATGAACAATTAACTTTATCATACAAAAAAACTAAATCTAAAATAAAATTTAAATATTACCAATGCTCACTACTACAATTTAATATCTTATCAAGAAGAATGTATCATATATATAAATGTATAATATAATGGGGTTTTAACAGTAATAAAGTTGTCTTTTTATCTTTTAATTAATATTATTCAAAGTCAATCCCTCCTAAAGGGTTATGGGGGGGTATTTGGATCCTGATCCTTTGAAATAGGCAGTTTATAAGTATAAAGCGTTAAATGGATGGTAAGGATGTTGAAGCTTTTTTTATCTTGATTTTTAATTTATTGAATTATGTTTTTAATTTAAATTATATTTAATATAAGTAGATATGTTGATTTGAGAAGGAAGAATTAATTACATCAAGCAATTTAATTTTAGTTAAAAGAGTAGGTTTGCAAGTAATAGTAATTCTGAGGGACGATATGTATTGATCAAGTGTTAGGAATTTCTTCTAGGTTGGCAGCCTTAACAACCCTCCCCGTCACGTTATTTATTTGTAATTTGAAGTAAAAGGAATATACCATTTTGTTTGGTGCCTTGTAGACCAAGGAGTTAAGGGTTGAGTATGTGTTTGAGGAAAGGGAACTATCACTTTATAACATTGTTGTGAGCTTGCTCCAAGAGGTAATCCCCCTTTCTTTTCTAGGTCGAATGATAAGTTGCGAGGGAAATGAATGAAAAATAAACATTCATCAACTTGCTACACATGGCTATTGGAAGAGTCGGAGAAGAATTTAAAAAATGAAAGGGAAATAGAGGGAAAATCAATTAAGGGGAACAAGAAAGCAGTAAATGGAGGTAGAACTTGGACACCCAAAAGTGCAAGGAATGGATGCCCTTGCATCAGGAAAAAATATAAACCAAATAGAATCCATGGATGTTGGAACATGATACTGAAGAATATTCTTTCTATAATTAAAAAGGAGGTAGAGAGAATATAAAATTTGGTTAAGAAGAAGCATGGAAAAACCTCTATATATGACATTGATGTGAAACTAATGGGTTGGATTCTTGATACATAGTTTTCTTGAATAATGGGCACCAAATATTTTAAATTGAGTAAATTGTATGCAATCCATCTTGGACAAATTGGATTTCTTAGATTACAAATATGAGGATTTGGTCAAGGATATTTGGTGTGTGGAAGTTGTGGAAGGTGAGAAAACTTAGGATAATCAAGCACTAGTTTCAAAAGACCAAACATATACCAATCCACTCTACATATATGTAGACTCAAACTCAAATGAAAAGGATAAGGGGCTTCATTGGTTATCCTAAGCTTTTCTTTGCTCAAACTTTCATGCTCGTCTCTAAGCTAAGTATACCTTTAGTTCTTCTCCATGCAACAATCTATTGGTTGGCAAATTATAGCCTTAGATGCAACTTTTCTTATCTTTATTTTCTTATATCTCTCTATTTTTTACTAGATAAGCAAGCTAATACTTTTGACAATTATGTTAATACCAGGGAGCATCGTAAATGGATGTATCAAATGTTTGATAGTAAGCCTAGAAATACAATAGTTTTTTGTAATTGATATATGAGTAGCTAAATTACCCCTAAAAAACAATTTAAACACATTGATTTAAGGTCGTTAGAGATCTAGTAATGTTAACTATAGTACTTCCTTCGGATTAAGGGGGTTGATTGCTTTCTTGGTCTAAATTATTAGTTTCATGTTACATCTCGATCTTCCTCAAGGGGTTTTTAGATGTGGGATTTTGTAAAGGATGGGTTTTTTGTTTTAACATGACTATATCTATATCTTCTCATTTCACATGGAGAAATGGAGGGATAAGAACATTCATTAATGCTTCGGGATTTTATTTCCCAAAGGGTTTTTAGACGTGAAATTCCATGGAGAAAATGTTTATCATTTTAACATGACTAGTTCTATATTTGCATCACTTGCTATGGAGACAGGATTTGCTAATGCTTCAAACTTTTATTACCGAATCTTCTTCTCTAGATTAATGTTTTTAGGGTTCATCTCAAAGTATGTTCAACCCTTGAATTCGTTGCTTTTTCCTTTTTTTCTCTTAAAATATCTTATTCTTTAGGTAAGCTTATGTGAAATGCTCAATTTTTAAATGAACTCTACATATGAAAATCATTTACTATAGTCCAATTTCTAGGTTTATTAACAACTATTGCATTTTATAATTTCCATCATAATTTGGTTTTGGTAAACCTATGCTTGAGTCAAGATTTATTACACTAAGAAAATCAATGTGTTTTTTACAACCCAATATCAAGGAGATTGTGATATCTTTCACATTGTTTATAATATTAACACCAACATATATCGAGCTGATATAACATGTTATACAAAACTTAAATCTAAGTTATCAGAAAGATAAATAATAGTCTCTCACAAACACACACAAAAATAAAATCCACGTTAATTATTAATAGATAATAAATCTTAATCAAATATAAAAAATAATAAATCTTAGTCAATTCTATTTGACATCATTCCTAAAATTTTTTCATCGACCAAAAATATGACAATGAATTACACCATGAAAAATGTTAATACGTATAAAAAATACTAATCCAATCCATTCCATTATAACTCAAAAACTTTTAAACATAAAACAAAAAATTACATTTCAATTATTTTTTAATATTTATTATTAGTTAATAAATCTAAGATTAAAATAAATTTGCATTTTATTATATTCAACCAACACCAAATTTTTCATTTAACTACCATCATTTAAAAAAACTTACTATATATTTTAAATATTTTATAAAATTTATAGAATAAAATATGGTTAGGGTCAATGAAAAGTGTATTAGCATTGGATTAGTATGTCATTATGGTATTGCAATTATAAAGACATATCCATGAAAATAATGAAAAATGTAAATAAAATAATAATAAAATTGACTACTAACCCACAAAATAAAGGAACCAAGATAAAACACTAGGAAAAGTGGTCACTTCGAATATTCAAAGTTAAATAATTATATTAAGCCAACTAAGATCAAATATTCAAAGTTAAATAATTATATTAAGCCAACTAAGATAAAGCACTAGGAAAAGTGGTCACTTCGAATATTCAAAGTTAAATAATTATATTAAGCCCTCCACCACGAACTTAGCATTTGGTACGAAAAGTGGTCACTTCGAATATTCAAAGTTAAATAATTATACATCACATTAGATTCCCATGTAAAGTGGAGTGTTAGTGGGAAGCATGTTATATTTTTATATCCATGTTAAGGTTTTCTATTTTGTATGTGTTGAATGGTTTCTTTTTTAAAGTAAGGTTGATTTAGGAAAATATATTAATTTGAAAGGTTGTTGAGTTAGGAAAATTATTGTTATTTTGTATTTTCAATGCCTGTATGTGGAATTAGGATTCATATATTTAATATATTTATTTTTATTATTTTAAACAAATTAAATATTAAAAAAATATGTTTTCATTTATATTTAAAAATTGGGTGAGTTTGGTTATAATTACAAATATATTTGGAGATTCTGATATATTTTTTTATTACTTAGTTTCAAATTTGAAATTTTTTTCAATTATTGAAAATTTGCTTAGCATTTGGGATCATTAATGAAATATTTTGGATATGGAAATAATTTAGAAGCATTTGATAAAATTTGTTATAAAAAAATTTAGAGATTTTTTGAGATATTGTTGATTTGATGATTATTCGTGAGTGGTTATAACTATAAGAGAAAATTGTGGATCTGACTTTATTACTTATCTTAGTTTTTGTATAATAAGAGTTCTTCATTTCAAAGGGGATGATTCTTTTAGCATATGTCTAACTTATGATGGAGTGAAACTTCTTTGATATTTCCTTTCATGTAGATTATTATTTTATTTTTTTATAAGTAGCAAGTTTTGATTTAAGTTTATGCTCTTATAGTTTAAATATACTACCATGAACTCTTAGGAGAATGAGCTCACTCTATGAGAACATGTTGGTCTTTCATTCATGCAATTTGATTTCAAAGTTAGTTTTTCATTGATGCAAGTGTAATATGTTTTTTTTTTGCATATTATTTAGTTTTTATCCTTAGACTTGCTAATAATGGAACGATGATTTATGGAAATATGGAAACTTTGAAATATTCAAAGAGATAACTCGGTGACAGTAGGATCCCAGTAGCATGATTGGAGCCCAACTACATGATCATCACCAAGAGTGGTTTAGTTAGTTTTTTATTTCATGCAAGTGTGTTCAATACTTTCATTTTCCTAAACTTAGTTATGTTAAGGATTGTTCAAAGTAGATAAATATTACAAATTATCCAATTAGGCACATACTATGTTCGCATTTCACAAGTTTACAAACTTTGGATTGAAAATTAAATGTAATGGGATCTAGACATATAAATCGCATGAAAAAGAGATGATAGTTCCATGACTATAGTAGGAACATATAAATTTGGCAGTTTCAAAACTATAGTAGGGTTATATAAAACATTAGAAATTCCACTAGGTTCTTTAATAACCTTTCCGAAAAGGAAGTACAAGATTTCTTTATTGTGCTTCTTGTTCTTTATTCCTTACCACGGAGGGAGCATATGATCTTTGTTTTAGAGGATATATTCCTGCTTTGTTGGTCCTAGTTGGAGGGTGACATTGTTGGAGGCCAAGGAGAGAGCATCCATGCATTGAGAAACAATAAGAGACATGTGTCAGCTACTTTCCATTTCGAGATTTTTAGTTCTTTTTTGTTATTAGCAAAGGAGATGAATGACATTGGCATTTTGTGAGGCACTAGCCTACTCAAGCTTAGCTAATTTGTTAGAGATTATGACTAGAGCATTGTTGGTTTCCTCACTGATTTCCTCTTCTCTTTGAAGCACATTTTGAACATCCTTCATTGTTGGGTCCTCCATGTCAAGCTTGTCAAATAACATTATGCGAAAACAAATTTATTTATCGTTATAGAGGTAGAGATACCTAGATCGAATATAATTGTGGCTTAATCAAGGAAGATGTCATTCAAATTGGAGCTAAGAAACCATTGAGAAGCAAATAAATTTAGAAAGAAAGCAAAGACCATTGAAGAATAGTAAAACCACTAGAGTGCAATATGAAATTAAGGGATGCTTGGTCAAAGATGTCAATGAATCCCACATAGAGAGCCTAGATTGGGATGAATACCTTTCTTCAAGCCTATGGAAATACCCATAGGGTTGCAACTTAACAAAACATAGCCCACTATCACCCCTATTACTATGTGATTCCCTATCCTTAAAATAATACCACATAAAAGTTAAGGAAACATGATTATTAAAACCCAACCTTGCAAAAACCACATAGACCCATTCATTGAACTAAACCAAATACACCATATCAACTCCATTACCCTGCATATTTTATGGGCAATCAAATTGTGGCACTAAAGAATCATGAGTGAGCTTGACTGAAACAAGTGAGAGGGTAGGTATACCACATATCTCCTTCCAAACCATAATACTACCATTTGTTCAAATGCATTAGGAACCAATTGAAGTGATGTTTGATGATTAGACTTAAGCTCATTAATTAAGGGACTAAACTATATCCCCTTTTTTTAGCAATAGCTCAGGAACTACAGAGGTGGCCACCTTGGCTTAGTGGTATGATTTGGTATTCAATTCTCTCCTGATATGGAAAAAGGAAACTTGGTCATGATGGATTAATCTTTTCTTGACTTGAAAAATAAGATAATATAGCTTATTTCCTCCCACATTAGTTCAACTTGACATTGATTTAATTATAATCATCCAGTCCCCTATAACTTTCGTAAATTTTATTCCCTCATCCTTGGCAAGGGATAGATCCTACCAGAGTGAATAGGCTTCTAGTAGGTTATTGGAAACACATCCCAATCGCCAAGCATAATACACCATATTGCTTTCACCAGGATCACGAAGACTCCCTCCCCCTAGTTTTCATCCTTAATTTTTTAATGTCATTACCATGGAATTTTTTTAGCATACATATATATATATATATATATAATATATAATATATATATATATATAACTATATATTATATATATATATATAAATATATAAATAAAATATAGATATAGATATTATAATTGTTACTCCCTTTGACAATCCTATATATTATAAAAATTATCACCAAATTCTTTAACCAGGACACAAGACCCCTCCCCTGTTTCATCCTAATTCTTAATGTCATTACCAATGGAATTTTTTTAGCAATAATATATATAATATATATATAATTATAAATATATAATATAATAGATAATATAAATTGTTATCCCTTTGACAATCCTATAATAATAATAAATAAAACACCATATTGTGTTCAACCAGGACAAGGAAGACTCCCCCCTACTTGTCAATCCTAAATTTTTAATGTCATTACCATGGAATTTTTTTAGCATAAATATATATAATATATATATAATATTTAAATAAATATATATAAAAATATATATATATATTGTTAGCTCCTCTTTGATAATCCTCAATGCATCCTCTTGCTATTTTGATTGTATTAAATGGATTTGGCCTCTAGAGTGGAAACTTTCCCCTCTCTATATTAAGTGACTTCAATGTTTCAAGCCATTATTTTTACAATTGGGAAATCCACTGAGTATCAACCATAAAGTTTCATGAAAATAATGGAAAATATTCTTGCAATTCCTATGGTCCTTACTTCTTTGGCACTTGTGGCATGTACCTTAATCATTGGACTCCAAATGTCAACACAAAACTTGATATTCCCTCCATGGTTCTAGTATGGATCCGCTTCCCCACTTGCCTCTCCACCACTGGAACATTGAAACTATGCATTGAATTGGAACTCTTTAGGGTGGTACATTGATAAGACTATGCCAAAGGAAGACATGTTTGCATGTGTGAGGATTTGTGTGGAGGTACACCTGGAAAAAGTGTTATCCTCTTGACATTGGACAACTAAAAGCATGAGTAACCATTGGACTATGAACAACTCGCCTTCAAGTGCGAGTATTTCCAAAATATGGAAATTTTACAAAATATTGTAAGAAGGATGCTCAAACAACTCCTTCAACCCCCTAAAAATAATCCTAATGGTAGATGGTCAAGAGAAAAATGAATCTCAAGCAGCTTGTTGTTGCTCAACCTTCAAAGGCTACTCCATCGTCTTCTAGGCCAATGACCCCTTTAAGACCATAGCATGCACCTTCTCTTGAGTAGTTATTGGAGGTTATTTATATCCAAAATCTATGAATTAGCTAAAAAATATCCAAGAGGATAATAAAAGTATATTTTCTCACCCAAGAAAATAGGTTTGAAATCCTCTCTCAATAGAAACCAATCCTATTCTTAGAAATTTTAGCTTTTTTAAGGCCTGACCTTTTAGCCTTAGTTCCCCACATCTTAGAAGCATAAAAGGAATACACAAAATTGGAAGTTTCAATAGATAACAAGGTCTCTTAGTTGGAGAGGAAGAAATAAATAGAACACCCTCAAGATAACTCTTCATAATGCTCATTATATGGAGGAAGAAGAGAAAGATGAGGATGGAAATGAAGGAATATTATCGAATAAGCTTGGTAAAAAACTAACTAGAGACAAACAAGAGGAAGTCGCAATTAGAGATAAGCACTTAGTACAAAGTCTACTATGGAAATGACTCTTGCTATTGGATCTAAAATAATTAAGAACCTTGGAGCTTCAACATTGTCCCATGGTATATTCCAGAAACCCTAAGGTAAGTAACAAATACAATCTTCTATAATTTTATAGGACTTGGGAGTCATTATAAGGAGGAATCTCTGAAGGATACTATTAAAACCAAAAAGTTTGTCATCATTTTAGTCTAGAAGACAAAAATGGAGGGTTTTAAATCCATTTTGACATGTAAAAAACAACAACGTGTCTTGGATGGTTCAACATCAAGATCATGTTGTGCCTTGAGAGGTTTATGCACATTCTAGAATAACTCATGTTTGGAACTTGTTTCTTCTTATCAAACTTAACATTGGATATTAACTAGCTCTACTAATCTCTAATCTAGTTAAATATATAACTCTTTTAATGTCTACATGCTAGTAGTCTATAAACTAAAAGAGTTTTGTAGGAACTCCCTTTTAGTTGTACAGAACTTAGATCATTCTTAATGCACTATAGTAGGTGGGGATTTTATTTTTACCCTGAATCATAAGGAAAATAGAGGAGGGCACATTATAAGGGACACAATTCAGGAAAGGATTGAGGATTTGATGCCAAAATGGGATTTTGGGGGATACCAAACCAATCAAAGGAAAATTTACTTGGTCAAACAAAAGAATGGGGCTTGGGCACATTGTCGTTTGACTTACCTTCTTCTCTACGATTATCTTATTGCTTCTAATATTATTCCCTTAGTTGTTTTAGATCATAAACCTATTATGCTTGTTGTAAATTACTCACTTGATTTTGGTCCTTTTCATTTTAGGTTAAATCCCTTATAGCAAGATCCAAAAGCTATGGTTTTATGTCTAAGGCATGGTGCACCTAAATTTCTATCTCCCCTATACATATTTGGAAAAAAAGATCAAAGAGATGAAGTTATCTCTCAAGTTTTTGGGCAAAGCACTCTTTCATCCCCCATTTTTTTCAGAAATAATTGATTTAAGCTCAACCCAACTCAGTGGAACCTAAATTGGAACCAAAGAAGGTCTTTCTTGAGCTTCAACAACGTGAATTTAGGATTTGTGAAAATCTCCACAAGCTGCTAAGAGTTTAGGAAGAAACATCATGGCTCAAGTCAAGATACCATTTTTTGCAATTTGGGTTTAGTAACATAGCTTTGTTTTATTTATAGATTAGAGAAAGATTGCAAAAGAACAGTGTCAACGAGCTCATATTGGAGGATGGAAACAAGGTATTTGACTTATAGGAAATATGTGTTGTAGCCATTAATTATTTTGAATCTATATATACCAAGTAGAATGGAGTATATTTGAAAGCAACAACACATATGCTCAATAATATCTCAACCGCTCTCTCCCCAGAAGACAATAAGGAGATTATAAAAGTCATTGATGAGTAAAAAATCCTTAATGTGATTAGGATTATTGACCCTAAAAGGCACCTAGCTCATATGGATTCAACATACACTTTTATAGAGCTTATTGGACCTAATCAAGCATGATCTAAAGTGAATGTTGCAATATGTTCATAGATCCTACAAATATGGTGGTATCACTAGCTCCTCTTTCACAACTCTCATCCCTAAATAATTCATCTTGTCCTCCTCTAAAATTCAACATGTCTCTCTATGGAATGTTATTATAAGATCATCACCATGATAATGATGAATAGGCTTAGAATGTTGCTTCCAAAACTAATGTTTGATATCCAAGGAAGTTTCACGCAAAAAAAGACAAATTATGGACAATATTGTCATGGTCTAAGAAGTTACTCATGCCAACATATATAACTAATAAAGGGGTATGATTATTAAAATTGAAATGGATAACACCTTTCACACGGTAAGACACTCCTAACTAATTGATGTTTTGCATAAATTTGATTTTAGTTCTTCTATTATTAGGTGAATCTCAACATGCATGAGTACTCTATGGGCAGTTACAATGAATCGAAGGCCAACCTCCTTTTTCTAAGAAATCCAAAGGTTGAAGAAAGGATTCCCTCTCTACCATCTCCTCATAATGGTTGAGTCTTTAAGCAAGAAATTGGAGCCAGAAAAGATAGTCAAGAATATCCCTTGAGGAAAAAAAAATTAAGGTGTCAAAATACTGAATCACTCCTAGTTTGCTAATGATACCCTCTTGTTGGGAGCCACCTGCTGAAAATGCAACAAGAAAATCCTAATTTAATTTGTCTTTGAAATAAAATAGTAATTAAATTGTAATTACATATCTCATGACAACTTGTAATAGTAACTAAGTTAATTTGACTTAGTTACCTCAGTGAATTTGAGTTGAGGGTCTAACTAGAGTCATGTAGAGCGCCTCCTACAAATAGGAGCAATAGTTGAGTTTATTTTTAGTTGTAATTATTTAATTCAGTCTAATTGAGTTAAATTCAGCTAAACTAGTTCCAACTGATGGAGGAATTAGTGAGAGATCATAAACAGTGGGGTGCAACTAAAAACAACGGTGTGTAACCAGCATCAGTGGGGTGTAACTTACTGTAGTGGGGTTTGACTTATTGTAGTGGGGTGTAACCAGTGCTAATCAGTAAACTGAAGATTCACTCATAATTAACTCATGCATGTCAGATCAAAGAAAGATCCAGTTGAGATTAGAGTTCAGGGGTAACGTACTATCAGTTGTAGAATAATTCGAATTGTGCAGGTGGTGTATGTAATTAGAGGAAGACCTATGAGGATTGCGCAATTCAAAATTATGGGATTTCCCAATTAAATATGGGCTAATTCCCAAGGTAACTGCACAAGGAAATAAGAGCTTGGTAGGCAGCAGAAATGGCTAAGTATTGGCTTGAGCTTGTCTGGGAAGCAATGATATAGATAGAGATAGTGTAGAAGTTGCTCGAGCTTGAGAAAAGCATTGTAATCTTCTCATATTTTCTGATTAATGCAATATAAAGATAGCAGGGGTTTTTAGTTGTGGTTTTCCCCATAAAATCATTGTGTTATGCGTGATTGGATTCTTTCTCTTATATGCTTCGTGATTTCATTGATCGTTTATTGTTTCTGCTAATGAGTAGAGTAGATTCAAGACAATTGTTTTAGCATATTACAATATGCAGTTTGAATCTACAAGGAATTTCTACATGGTATTAGAGCTTGAATCACTACAGTAGAGGAGAATATGAGTTTGTCTTTTGCAGGAGAAATCAAATTTGCAGTATCATACTTCAAAGCCAGAAAGATGTTGTTCTACGGATTGAGACTCGAATATGCCCTTGAGGGTAGTTTGAACTATATTTCTTGGAAGGACAGGAAGGAGGCAGTGTTGGAAGACAACATGCTTAAGGAATTCATTAACAAAATTATTCCTAAGCCAGCTAATCCTTAGGATTTGGTAGAGTGGATAAATTGTGTGGCAAAGGCGAGGAGGATTATACTAGAAGGAGTTCAAGATCATATTGTCTTGAACATCCATATTAAGGAAACTCCATTTGTAATGTAGAAGGCCTTGACATACCTGTTTCAAAATAGTAGTGACCACAAGAAGCTGACACTGAAGGTCAAGCTCAGAAAGATCAAGATGGCAAAGGATGACTCAATACTGAAGTACTTGACCAAGTTCACCCAATGTCGGGATTAGTTAGGAAGTGTCGGTGTTACAGTTTCTTTCTGAAGTCGATATGGTGATCCTAGCACTTCTAGGCATTCCCAAGAGTTGAAAAAATTACCAAGACTCTATTAATGGGAGGGAGAAGCTACCAGAGTGAGAACGGTTGTGGTCTGACTTGGTACAAGAAGAGATTCGGTGGAGAACTATAGATGGATCCTCACCCAGAGAACAGTGCCTTAGCTGGAAAGGAAAATAAAGGGAAGGGGAAATCATCCCATTACAAATCATATTCCAGTAAGGGTGGCAAGAAGAAGGATTTGTCGAAGATTAAATGTTTTCACTGTCATGAGCTAGGACACTATGCCACAAAGTGTCCACACAAGAAGGTTGGTAATAAGCCCTTGGGAGGAGTGGCAAGTGAAGCTCTTGTTTCACAATTCGAGCTGGATTTCACCCTCATCGCTTGCATGGTGACATCAGTGATGGATAGTGTGTGGTACCTGGATAGTGGATCCTCATTCCATATGACCAGAAACAAAGAGTTCTTCAGTGACTTGGAGGAGAAAGACCTCTAGATGCACATCGATATGGGAAATGATGGGAGGTATAGCACGACCGATATTGGTTGTAATACCTTTTAGAGGGAGTTTGGTTCTCCTCTCACATTAAAATATGCCATGTATGTTCCAGGTTTGAAGAAGAATTTGGTTTCAGTTGCCATGTTGGAGGACCATGGCTACGATGTGATATTTAGCAAGGGAAAGGATTTTCTTCATCACATAGCCTTAGGAAAGGTGAAGCGAATAAGGTTCGAGTGACGAACCTCTACAAATTGGATGTAGAAGACTTCACTACTTTGAGCACTAAAGTAGAGAAGGTGAAAAGCCGAGACATCAGTGAGTTTTGACATAGAAGATTGGGTCACTTACATCACGGATCTTTGAAGATCATGTAGAAAATTTCTACAGGACTTCCCAAAGGTACACTAAAGAAGAGAGGCACATGCAAAGGGTTTACATTAGGGAATTACACCAAAGATTCCTTTCATGATAAAGGTAGTCAAGCACAAGCGATCCTTGATCGATTTCACTTAGATGTGTGTGGACCGTTCTCAACAGCCTCCACGTCCAAGCATAGGTATTATGTAGTATTTGTTGATGATTTTTCTCGTAAGTGCTGGATTTTCTTCATGCAGAAGAAAGATCAAAAATTCGTTAATTTTTTTTTGAATTTAAAGCACTTGTCGAGAAATATATTGGCAGGAAAGTTAAACTCTCAGAAGCGATAATGGAGAATATGTGTCGAATGAATTAAAGAACTTCTATGCATTTCGACGGGAGTTAATAGCACCTCATAACCCACAGTAGAATGGGGTGGTTGAAAGTAAGAATAGAAGTATTATGGGAGCAATACGAGTGATGTTACATGATTAGGGCCTATCGTTGCACTTGTGGGCTGAAGCATGCAACGCAGTTGTTTATTTGCAGAACAGAAGTCCTCACCGAATTCTCAAGATAAGTACACTAGAATAAGATTTTTCAGGTAAGAAACAATATGTGGCACACTTCAGGATCGATGGTTCATCAGTCTATTATCATGTTACCAAGGAGGCACGAAAAAATCTATAGCCAACAACTGAGTTGGGCATATTTGTGGGGTACACTGATACACCTCACAACTTTCGGGTGTACCTACCATCCAACAGGATAGTAGTGGTTCATCGTTCGATGAAGAGAAGGCCATGATATGTTCACTTGAGAGGGAGCCTCAGCTACATGCAAAGGAGGAGCTTTTAGCTCCAAAGGAGGAACCTCATGATGATGTGGAGTTGCCACATGTATAGGATCAGAGAGTAGAAGCACCCACTCATGCAAAGACTTCCAGAGATGGAAGGAAGCACACCAAAGAGGCTGACAGATTGATGCATGATGCTAGAGGGAATGTGGGAGCACCCACATCACAGCGCGGGAAGAGGAGGTCACCAGATTAGTACATTGACTACATGGCTCTGATGAGAAAGAGTGTATAGGTTGAGCCATCCTCATTCAAGGAAGCAGTGCAGCAACTAGTATGGGTTGATGCCATGATTGAGGAGTATGACTCCATTATCAGAAACATTGTTTGGGAAGTGGTCCCAACACCAGCAGACAAATCAGTGGTGAGTTCCAGATGGCTTTACAAGGTAAAGCAAGCAGCAGATGGGAGTGTGGAGAAACATAAGGCCAGATTTGTGGCTAGAGGATTCTCTCATATGGAGGGAATATATTACGATGAGACCTTTGCTCCAATAGCAAGGTAATCTTCAATCAACTCTATTCTAGCACTGTTAGCGGATGGGATACATCAGATCAATGTGAAGAAAACATTCCTCAATGGTTTGATTGAGGAAGAGGTGTATATTGAGCATCTAGAAGGATTTGAGACCTTAAATAAAGAGTCGCATGTGTGCAGACTCAAGTAAGCATTGTATGGACTAAAACAAGCACCCCATGCTTGGTACACCAGGATTGACAGGTATTTCACTGGGTTGGGCCTCACCAAAATTGAAGCAGATGTGAAACTTTACCATATTGTGGTTGAAGATAAATTGTTGATTATAGTATTATATATCGATGATTTGATTCTAACAGGTGATGAAAAGTTGATAAAATCTAGCAAAGAGGATCTTGCAAGAGAATTCGAGATGAAGGACTTGAGGCTCATGCATTACTTTCTTGGTATGGAATACTTATGGCAAGGAGATGGGGAACGTTTGGTCTCTCAGGGCAAGTATGCCAATGAGATACTGAAGAGGTTCCACATGGAGAGAAAAAAACCCATGGAGACTCCTCTAGCAAGTAATTGGAGGAAGGAAGATGCTACTTTAGGTGAAGTAATGGAGGCTACTATTTATAGACAAATTGTGGGTTCACTTAGGTATTTGGTGAATACACGACCGGATATGTGTTTTATAGTTAACATACTTAGTCAAGCCATGGTAAAACTAACCAAATTTTATTGGAAGGCAACTAAACATGTGTTGAGATACCTCAGAGACACCACTCAGTTTAGTCTTTGGTACAGACAGATAGAGGGAGTGAAGCTTAAAGGATTCACAGATGTAGATTGGGTAGGGAGTCTATCCGACAGGAAGAGCACATCAGGGGGAATCTTCAGTATTGGGTCAGCAGTAGTTTCTTTGTACAGCAGAAAGAAGAGATCAGTTGCACTCAATTCAACAGAAGTAGAGTACATGGTTGCTAGTTAAGTATCTTGTTAGTCTATCTAGATAAGAAAGATCCTTCTTGGGTTATTTTTTCAGGGTATAGATTCTACTGTGATTTTCTGTGACAATCAGAGTTGTATCAAACTCTCTGAGAATCTAGCTTTTCATGATCAGTCCAAGCATATCGACATCTGGTATCACCATCTATGAGATTGTGTGCAGAGGAGAATCATGTTCATGGAGTACATTCCTACAAAGGAGCAAGATGAAGATATTTTGACAAAGGCATTGTCAAGATGAAATTTTGAGTTTCATAGAGGCAGGATCACGGTAGCAGATAATCCCTTTATTTTTGAGAGGAAGTGTTGAAAATGCAACAAGAAAATCCTAATTTAATTTGTCCTTGAATTAAATTAGGAATTAAATTGTAATTCCATATCTCATGACAATTGTAATAGTTAACTAAGTTAATTTGACTTAGTTAGCTCACTTAATTCGAGTTAAGGGTCTAATAGAGTCAAGTATAGTGTCTCCTACAATTAGGGGCACTAGTTGAGTTTATTCTGAGTTGTAATTATTTAATTCAGTTTAACTGAGTTAAATTCAGTTAAAATAGTTCCAAGTGATGGAGTAATTAGTGGGAGATCAGAAATAGTGGGGTGAAACTAGAAATAGTGGTGTGTAACTAGCATCAGTGGGGTGTAACTTACTCTAGTGGGGTGCATGAAATCATAGGAATGCCTGTGCAGATTGCACAATTCATAATTGTGGGAGTTCCCAATTAAATATGGGTTAATTCCCAAGGGAACTGCGCAAGGAAATAGGAGCTTGGCAAGCAGTAGAATTGGTGAAGTATCTGCTTGATCTTGTCTAGGAATCAGTGAGATAGCTAAAGATAGTGAAAAGGTTGCTCGGGCTTGAGAAAAGAATTGTAATATTCTCATATTTTCTAATTAATGCAATATACAGATAGCGAGGGTTTTTAGTTGTGGCTTGCCCTAGAAAATCAATGTGTTATGTGTGATTGAATTCTTTCTCTTATATGCTTCATGATTTCATCGATTATTTATTGTTTTCGCTGATGAGTAGAGTAGATTCAAGTCAATTGTTTTAGCATATTACAATTTGTAGTTTGAATCTACAAGGAATTTCTATAGCACCTCCTCCCTTATTATAAGTTACTTCAAGAAAGAGTTGAATTCCTTTCTTGGTGCCTCAAAAGGGGGACTAAATAGTCAAAATATTTAGGTATTTGGTTGCATGTAAATCAACAACTTCTTCAATCCATTTCTAAAAAAATTCAATTCCATGTCAAGAGAATTGGTTCTATTTTAAGTATTTGGTTGTGCCTTTGTCCCTTAGAAACCTCTCAACTCAATCTTAACAAAGCATTATTGGAAAAATCAAAACCACTTTCAAATAGTGAGGATAATAGTGGATGAACCTAGCTAGTTGTATAACATTAATAAAATCAGTTCTATTTTCCCTTCCTATATTCCAATGTTTAGCAATGTCAACTCTTGTAAGGATTATGCATAAGATAACTAAAGGAAACATGATTTTTTTTGTGGAAAGGAAGGAAGTACAACACAAACAAAAAAATATAATAGCTTTGAAGGTGGTTAGAGCTCCCAAAGATAGAGGATGATTGGGGATTAAATATCAAGTGCTTATTATTTTTTCTTTGGGAGCTAAACTTGATGAGAGATTAATCATGTGTTTCCTCAACTAGTGAAAGAATATACCATGGAGAAAACACTTTAATGGGAGTCATAAAAGATGTATTAAGTGACAACATGAAAACTAGAGAGGGTCTCTAATTTGGAAGATTCTTTAATCTACAATTTCAATAATCTACTCAAAACTCACATGGATCCCTAGGAATGAGAAAGAATTAAAAATATAACATGAAATAGAAAACTCCTCTCCTTGGAAACCTGGTTGGTGTGAATAATTGTACCCACACTTTTTGACATCCAGAAATGGTCTTATCGATTTGGTTGTTATTTAGGCTATCACCTTGAATCACCTTTGATATGTCTTAAGCTATTGTATTGGCCTTGTCTAAGAAGCTAAAATGTTATGCCCTGCATGAATTCAAGTGATGGATCAAAGAGTTTGGGGAGCAAGAGGCTATGACATAAAGGAGGGATATCTATGCCAAATCCTCTCTCTCCCACTTCCTCAATGATTACCTATTTGGAATAATTTATGCCACTCAAGTCGGATCCATAAAATGAATGTTTCTTATTGTATTATGGTACATGGATGAATACTAACAAATTAAAACCTCAAGAAAAGAGGAATACAAGGCCCCAATAGATGTGATCTTTGTAATGAAATAAAGAAAGGTGGTCATCATCTCTTCTTTGAGTGCCCCTTTTCAAAACAGGTTTGGGGTATTGTATTTGTAGGTATGAGTAGTCAAATTAATAGGGTAAGATCATAGAGATATTTGTTTATGCGTTGGAGCATAAATTATATAGGGTTTGCTTGATGCATGAGCTTTATCCTGGTTATTTGTTGAGACTAAAAGGTTTACTTCTAGTAGTTCATTCCAAAATAGAATCATTAGTCATAATCAATTATTTTAGAGTTACTATTAAAACCTTGGTTCATAAGGAAACTCTAAAAGATAATAGATTGGCCTTCATTGTCTCTCGAATCAATATAGTTGTTCAGTTTATGACCAAGATTTTGTATTTCCATGTGCTAAGAGAACATAACGAGCTCACATATTATTTCACAAATGAGGTTACCCTCATAGCTTATGGAATCCTAGTTAAAAATAGAGGATGCAATGTCACTAACATCCCCAAAAGTTTATCATCCACCAATTTGTTGAGACACATAACATCACATTTAAGAACTACGTGGATTAGGAAGTGAAAGGATTACATTTATGTGGGTGGAAAGGACTTGCAAGGACATAGGTCCCAGTCAATGGCGTCTAAATTTTAATTATTTTCCTAATTTGTGTTCCCTTCATTATGATTTCTTGCATGTGAGGTGTGATACTAGTAGATATTTCCTAGATGAAAATATGGATATTGAGTGTTGGCTTTTGTGCAATTTTCAAGGCTCTTGGTTTGATTTTGTTTCTTGGTTTGTTCTTCATAGTGTAGGTTTTCTATCTTATAACTTTGGGTATCTTCACTTCTTATTTCATAAATTTAGGGAATCCTTGCGGCCGTATTTCTCTGGTACTCCTTCCTTACTAGTTTGATTTATTTTTCAATGGTTTGGTTGCTTGGATGTTATTTTCAAGTTTCTTTAGGATTTGCATACATCGATATTATTTCGAGCTCTATTCTTCAGTGATAGAATTTGAGTGTTGGGGCGAGGGAAGATAATTCCCTACACCTAGGATAAATCTCCTTACTCAATATTCTTTGGATTTGTTACTTCCTCTTTTCACAACTTCTAGCCTAGTTTATTTGGTGATTGGTTTTTAGATTCAGGTCATTTTTGTCTTTTACTTGGCTACAGTATCATGGAGGCTTTAACTTGTCGACCAATATCTTACTACGTTCATTCATAAAGGGGGTTTTAAAATTGTGAAAAACAGAGTCAATTAGTTGTAGGTATTATGGGGGAGGATGGGAGGACGTGCGGTTGGAGGGGTTTATAAATATTGATGGGTATAACAAGGAGTATTTGGTAAAAATAGGAAATATATAATTAAAATATTGGTTATTTTTATTAAAAATATGTACTAGGAGGTGGGGTTCAACAAAATTATTTTGGGATGTTTTTAGCAATACAAAGATTAAGAGTATTCTTTAATATTCCACAAACATATGCACTGTGGCAAGGGTTGGATAAGTGGAGACCTCATGCAAGGTATAAGTTATATATGTTTATATCTATTATCATATATTTCTATCAATATGGATTCATGGCACCTACAAGAAATTTGAAGGATCATGTAGAAGCACAAGGAGACACTTCAAGGAAACAATATAAATCTTCAATGGATTTCTCTAAGTGTCCATAATCAACAAAATTATGCATCCTAGTTTGCAAATATAATGAATCTTTTGGTGCAATAAAGGAAAACAAAATACTTGCTTGATGCATAATAGTGTATGTTGAGGAATTTGATTCTTCACCTACATAAGGACTCCCTTTCTACTCCCTCAAACCACAATGTTCCCATCAACTTAGCCTACGAAAACCCAAATGAATAAGAGATTATACATGAGTCCAAAGAAGCTATGGAATTGGACTATTAGTCCTCCTAACACTCTATGGGAGGATAAGAGGAAGCAACCAACCATAATGTATTTATCTAATCTATATAACTTTTAAATCAGTTCTTCTTTGCACATAGTAGCAAAGAATGTTAGATCATTTTCCCTTTTGGAAAAATAAATTTATAGTTTAAAGCATGAATTGACTTAACCTTGGTGTTCAAACATAACTTCATGCTTATTAGAAACACATTTTCTTGCCATGGAATGAGATATTTGCACAACTACAGGTAAACCAACTATTCTTGTTTATCATGTTGAATGACTAATATTGTTGTATGTGTACTCATCTTTCATGCTAGTGAGAGAATTAGGAATAGTATGGACACCTTATGGTTCCTCCCTTTGAGATCTTGGTTCTACTAGGAAAATTCTATAAAGCTTTATCACTACATGTGTGATTACATAAAAGGTGGAATTAATTGGCAGAAAGAAAATGAATATAGATTTTCTTCGTGATGTGGTAGTAAGTCACACTATAGCTAGTGGGAATAAGGTTGGAAACTGAGAACCCAATTCCATTGGTTTCCTTGTTTATTGATTGTCTTTCCATGATAAGTGCTACGTTTAACCCGAAGTTTACAACATACCTCCCTCACCTAGTGTAGGCTAAAGTAGCTTTCATATGAAATGGTTTGGTAAGATTGATGTCAAGACAATTTTCTTTGTTGGGACTCTCTATCTCAATGAGATAAACATAGCATATAACTACAATATCCAAATGAGATTCATCAACACTATTTTTTTAGATATTTGTCTTTTGATATAACATTGTCAATCTTTGTCTTTTGCATTTTCTTCTATAGTGTACAAAATGCCACCAAGATGAAATTGCCATAAATAATCAATAAATTCTTCGAATATTTAGCTTAAGTTCACTCTTGGGTGTGATATTGCTAATTTTCTTTTGTTTTATGGGTTTCATACGTCTTATATGCAAATGTTTTAAAAAAAATCTTTGCTTGTGTCTAGACATATTCACAGTCAATTTTGATGTGGGAAATCCCAGCCATGAGAAAAGTTCAACAAACAAAGTGCAAAAAGAAATCTCATACTAGTTTTTTAATTAAGTAGGAAAATGATTTTATAGGTTTACTTCAAGAGACCTAACTCAACAAACTTGAGGGAATTACAAGCTGGGGATTGAATAACTCCATGCATTTTTTTTTATCAGAACAAAATATATATACAAGAGATTACCTTTGGTTGGATGGTTGTTCCTATTCATCTATAACTCTTCATTTTCTCCTAGATTTAATATTAATGATACCATACTCCCAATGATTAGGTATATAACATGCCCACACCCCCCCCCCCCCCCTCTGCCCCCAAATTCAAAGGGGTGTTTGTAAGTCCAAGCATTTTTCTAAACTTTTCAAACTTTTCTCTTCCAAACATTTTGGTGAATACACTTGCAATTTGTTCAATTGTGGAAAAATGCATCAACTAAATGGTCTTGGCCATTATGTGATGTAAAATCAAATGGTAATTCATGTTGATGTGATTTGTTTGATCATGGATAATAGGATTCTTAGCCAACTTGATCGTATAATTTTTTTCAATCAAAAGTGGAGTAGCTTTTACATGTTTCTCCCGTAAATCCTCTAGTATCTTCTAGAGCCACACAGTTTCCTCTATTGCCTCTATAGAAACCATATATTCTACCTCTATATTAGAATCTATTGGAAAATTTTATTTGTGTGATCTCCAATAGATAGCTAGTGATCCAAATCTCAAGAGGTATCTTTAAGTAGGCTCTCCATTCTCCTTATCCCCATCAAAGTGAGAATCTACAACTAAAACTAGTTTGAAGTCCTCCACCTTAGACTAATTGAGCCCAAAGTCTTGAGTTCTCTTTAAGTACCTTAGTACTCTCTTTGCAACATACCAATTCTATTCACAAGGTTTTTGCATAAAACTAGAAAGAATCGCAACTGCAAATGAAATATTTCGCATAATAGTAGTAAGGTAGATAAGACTCAGTCAATTGGATTTAACTCAAGTGTTAGGTAGAAATTTGTTATCCTCCCCACCCATGTTCGATTTCTACATTGGATATGTTGAGTGTATAATGAGTATTTATTGTATTGGCTTTGAGCCTTGATTTCTAAGCATTCCCTCAAGGATCAAAACATGTATATTTCTCATATGGAATATAAAAAAAATTATGAGAAGAAAAAAGCACACACACACACATATATATACACACACACACACACACACACACACACACACACACATATACATATACTACATATATATATTATATATATATATATATATATATATATAAGACTCCCCATAAGATGTCTATATTTAGTAGCAAGCTCAAATTCAATCCCTTATTTTGATGTATTAGCTTCATATTTTGTTCCATTCGAGTAGAGAGGGTATTATAGCTATCCATGCAAAATTTATTCAAAAAAATCTCCATTGTACTTCTTATGGTAGATGAATATATACCTTGGATCTCGAGTTACTTGAATACCCAAGTAGCACTAAAGATATCACATGTTCATTATCATGAAACCCTTCTTTTATTCTTTCTTTATGGATATAATAGATGCTTCATTGTTCTATATTATCAAAAGAGCATCCACATACGCCACAAGATATACAAAAAAAATTCTAACTTTCATGACATATACGTTTGCATAATTAATATTTAGATGCTTGAAATTGATCTTCAAAATTTGCTCAACTAACTTTTCATACCATGTGCGAGGTGCTTGCTTTAGGGCATATAGAGGCTTGATATGCTTGCATACCTTATGTTCATGACCCTTTACAACAAATCCTCTTGTTTGAGACATGTAGAAATACTATTACAAGTCTCCATCCAAGAAGGTTATCTTTACATCCATGTGACGAATCATCCACCTTTTCAATGATGCCAAAACTAAAAATTCATGAATGGTAAACCATTTTTTTGTGGGACTAAAAGTATCCTCATAGTCCATGCATATCCTTTTGTCATAGTCCTCACCTTATGCTTTTCAAGTGACCCATCTTATTTTTATATGTTCTTATAGACCCACATGTAGAGGATTGGTTCGGTTTCAAATGGAGGGTTCACCAACTTCCATGTCCCATTATTGATGGGAGCATCATACTCCTTCTACATGGATTCTTTTCACACATCATGGGAAGCAACTTCTTCAAACGGAAGTTGGTTCAAAGTTACTGGAAAAAAATAAAGATGATATGCCTTAGTTGTATTTGAGTATCCCAAGAAGATGCCTAGTTTGTTTCTTTGCTCCTTAGAAATTGAGGCATAATTGGTGGAACCAAATACCTTGAGATGGATTTCTTTTTCTTACATATAAACCACATAGAATTGCATCAAACCAAAACATTAACTTTACATGCTTGAAAATAGCATTGAATGTACCATATTCAAGAGTGTCGTGTACATTTTTTTTTACTACACCATTTTTCCGAGGGTTGCATGGAACAATGGTTTGATATTTGATTCCATGTTGGAAAATATAGCTTTCAAACTCATTAAAGGTATATTCCTGCCATTATCAGTATGAAGAGTGCTAATATTAGATTATGCTTCATTTTCAATCCAAACATGAAAAATTTCAAATGTTTGAAATAATTGAAGCTTATTTTAAACAAATAAACCAAACACAACCTAGAATAGTCATAACTAAAATTCATGGTTCAAAGAAACACCTTTTTTCATGTATTTCAATTTTTCTTAGTGTGGAGTCTACTCAAAACTACGTAAATCAGACACTCATTGAATGCAGAATTTAATTATGCATCCAATAAGTGCCTACACTTGACATTTGAGTAAACTAATAGGAAGATAAGTGAAAAATATAATAAAAATATAGTTTTCTTTCTTCCCCTTTAGAAAAGTATATCTTTTATTTCACTATATTCCTTAGGAGGCTCAGTTTAAACCTCGAGTAATTCTTCTAATGATGCGCTTCATAGTGATGTACATTGTGGAATATATGTTAATTTATATCATATTGAATGTGCAACATGTGTGCATTCAAATATATATATTGTGTGTGTGAGGAAATTTCAATTCAAAAATAGTCATCTAAAAAGAATTAAGAAATTAATAAAATAATGTTATGTAGACATTTTTTTTAATATATCATATGATTTTATTTTTATCAAAATTACCCAAATAAATGTTTTATATATATATATATATATATATATATAAACAAGACTTAATAAACTTGGTAATCCAAAATTTAATATATTGTTTCAAATTTATTATATAAATTTCTAGATATAATAGAAAAATATATCATATAAATTCCTAGATATGAGGAACGAAACTATTCATTAATAAAAATTAATAAAATTGAGGTGTTATCTACTGAGGCGCTAATTCGCCCAGACGAAAAAAAATCACTGGAAACCGACCTTTTTTTTTTCAAAAATTCTAACGGTGGGAATACTTAGATTGTGTTTTTGATCATGGAAATGGATTCACTATGAAAAATCCCTAGGGCACCCAAAATATTCAAGTTTGATAGTTGTAACGCAAACTTCCAAAAAAATTCATTAGATTTTATCAAAATTGTGCTAAAATTTCTATTATTTTTCGAGAAAAAAATAAATCCCATTAAATATAACTATAATTAATAACATTTTTATCAATATTTATTTTTTTAATATAAATAAATATACACAAAATTTAACACTATCAAACAAATCTTTCCAAATATTTGAATGCACAATATTTATTTTCAAAAATTATTTGCTTTTTTATTTTCAAAAATTATTTGCTTTTTCACATTTTTTAAACTAATAGTTAATAAATAAGTTAAGAAATTTTCAACAATAGTCCTCATAAGCCCTGTCCACAATTTTTTCCATATGTAATGAGGTTAATTGAGATTCAATTGTCGTCAAGATCCATTTTATGATGCAATATGAAGAGTTCTTACATTATATAACCGCTTATATTAATATATATTTATAAGACATTATGATTATATTATTTTATTTATATCATTTTTAATTGTTATTATTGTTGTGGATAAACTTACACTATTAAAAACTGTAATTAAAGTTGACAAATAATAACAGTTATCTAAATCCATCACAATTCCATCTTTGTTTCCACACATTTAATGTAAACCAATGGATTCACAGGTTGCCAAGGCTGAGATTGGTTAATTGATAATAATATCGTGAGAAAATTAATCGACAACAATGAAAGTTAAAGTTTAATGCTATTTTTTAAATATGCCACGTAATTTGCCACTGTAAGTTAATGTTGCATTACCTTAGCTGTAAACGTGTAAGGTAACTATCATTATTAAGTATAAACTATTTAAACAAATTAAAGATGGGCTACTGTATACAACTATTAAATTAATATCAAATCATGGTATATTAGATTTTAATGGGGACACTGTGAGAGAGTTAATCGGGATTCATGTGTTGTTATCACTTTCAAGATTCAATTTACAAGATGGAATGATGAGTAGATATAGTTATTTGATTTAAATGAGTTATGATGTGTCATCGAACAAGGTTGCATAGTTAGCGTTACTTGCCATTTAGTTTAATTATTGAATTTTGACCACATTTGAACAAGGGCTACATTGTAGATACTCTTAGTGAGTATAGTTAAATTAGAGTGAAAAACAATGAAGACATACATAAATAGATAAACAAAGTGTTTTTCAATAGCCATACAATATTGATAATGACCTCGTACTTATAGTCTCTGAAAGTTGGAACCAAAATACTAGAACCATACTTCCAAACCAAAAAATGTTTCTACCTTATTATAGTAAGAGTATTGAAAAATTCGTAAAAATATGTTGTTATGTTGAATGGAAATAGGCTAACTAAAACTGCATATATATTATATATATATATATATATATATATATATATCACAATATTATATTTACTCGAATCCATTTAGATATGCAAACATCACAAATATATCTGAATATACTTAACATGAACAACAAATATATGTTCTACACAAGTGAAATGAACACTCAAGAAGATATTGTTATCAAGCACAATAAATGAACTGATAAATTAAGAAATGTTGAAGTTGTAATGAAGGCACAATTACATTATTAATTTTAGGTGATATAATTTTTAATAAAATTGTGATTTTTTTATTTTAAGATATTAATTTTTATTTCATTTTAGGCCAAATTAACTAGTACAATTTCACTATCGCTTACATAACTAGATTCCAATGTATTGTAAAAAAAAAAAAAAAAATTACATTTTGCATTAATAACCTTATGACTTTTCAAAATGAATAGAGTATATGACAAAATTGATATTAAAAATATCATTTAAGCAATATAAAATAATAATTTAACTAACCATTATCTCACCAACTTTGAAAAAAATATTATTAAAATCTAAATTAAAAATTATGTAATCTAAGCAATGTAAAATAATAATCTAGCCAACCATCACATTATTTAATTACCTCCATATTTCTCAAAGTGGAATGTTTCATTCACTAAGACAATTTAGTGAAATTATTTAAAATATAATTTAAATCATTCTTCCATATATTTTAAAGTGGAACATTACTTTCAATAAGTTAACATTACACTCGCACCATACTCTTTAAATATTTTACTTTCAAATTTAATTTTCTTGAAGAACGTTTAACTTAATAACATATTTCAGTTTCTATGGACAAAAGTTCTATATCACTATTATTGGATTGATTTCCCTCTTAACAAAAATAGTATAATTTTGTTTTCAAATTAATACAAACTTCCAAACTTACCTACCAAATAGTTTGAAATATGTAAATCTATTTATGGGTCATTGACTTTATTATTTCTTAATATTACAACTGAGAATGGAAAGGGATATATTCAAATGAAATGTCTTCATTGGACTTCTATGCACCGGTCCTTGTATTTAAATCCATTAAGGTGTGTGAGTTTTATGCAACGGTCTTTGTATTTAAATCCATTAGGGTATGTGAAATTTGCACTTGACATCATCAATTTTAGAATGGTCATATTATATGATCCAGGTGGATATTGGTGGCCACCTGCCAAGTCCACTTGGACCCCCACCATTGTTTCTTTCAGCGTTTCAGTTTCCTTAATTGTAGCACAATTTAATATTTTTAGTAGTTTTTTGAGTCCTGAACTTCCGGAGCCGTTTTGAGGCCCTAAACGATGTTTTTTGGGAAAACTGGGAGCAACATGGATACATGGACTGATGTTGCTCTTCCCAAAGTTGTAGTTCTTAGATAGATCTTTCTAACGAGATACTGTGCGCGTCAAACGGAGATCGTATGCCAAAGTTACGACCCCGGGAAGTTGATGTACTAATTTACCCAAACGGGGCCCACAATTTGGTGTTTCATCTTCTAGGGTTAGATTTTTGGATGTTTAGGGTTTTCATTATTTCTCAACAATAAATAGGCCTTCGAGCCTCATTGTAACACATTTCAGAGGCATGTAGCCGCCACATCTCTTCTCAGGGATAAGCTACCATCGCCCTAGTTGGTTTATTTCCATTGTTGTTTGTAAGCATATTTCAGTATTTTACATTAATGAAATGAAGTATTATTTCCGATACATCTCTGTGTTTATGGTTATCTCTATAATTTGTTGCGTTCCTGTTTAAATCTGGATCAATGGTATCAGAGCGGTCTGCTTTTTCTCTGTTTTTCTTTGCATGTCCCCAACAAGGTCAAGATATAAGGAATCAGGGCTTGAACTCGTCGAACCTTTGCAAGATCAGCCTCGCAAATCCTAACGGACTCCCATGGTGGATGAAAAGAAAGACCAGAGGGCAGGAGGTCCTGTCAAAACTTGCTCGAAGAAGCCCTCGAGTGACAAAGGAACGGGATGATGGACAACTTTGCCTAGATCCTTCAGCGGCTACCCAGGGGCGATGCATCGGCTTCTAATAGCTACTCTGGAAACGCCAACCGTTTAAGGTACAAGTTAATTTTGAAATCCTCATATTCGAGGGTCAAATAGACGTAGATGTCGTCGATAAATGGTTAAATCTGCTAGAGGGTTATTTTTCTGTTCATAATTTTTCTAGTCGGGAAAAGATTATTTTTGCTCTTCTCAAAGCAGCCCCCCACATCAAGGACTGGTGGGAAACCTACTGCGAGCAGAAGGATGAAAGTACAGGCTCACTATTTTTAGCCCCACCCACTTGGGATTCATTCCGAGATGCCATCAAGGAGCAATACTACCTTGTCAGAAGCTATGAGGATCAATACATAAAATGGACCACACTGTGGCAGGGAAGGGACCAAGACGTGCCAGAGTTTACCAATATTTTCCATACCCTTCGCACAAAGTTGGGTATCAAGGATTCGGAGTAGCATTTGTACTCAAATACTGCGGCTGCCTGCACAAGTACATCCAGGAAGAAATAGAATTCCTAAACATCCCCTCACTCGGCACAACATACCGATATGCTGTCAAGATCGAGAAAAAGTTTAAACAGAAGAAGCGAGACTTTAGATCTGCGAATCTGAAGCAAGGGAAAGGTGCCCCCAAACCACAGAACAAAGGACAAAGCCAAGGCGAGGCGGCCCAAGACAACCCGCCAAAGCTGCAAGCAAAGAACAACGCTGCGAAGCCGAAAAAGGACACAGGAAAGTGGTGTGAGTTCCATAAGAGCTCCACTCACAACACAAGTGAGTGTAGGTCCAAGCAGTCACTGGTGGCCGAGTTAGAGGTTTCAAAATCAGATGCATGTTCCGACTCTGAGTCAGAACCTGACAAGGGGAATGATAAAGCGAAGCAGATTATCGATGCGGAGCCCAACACCATTGTTGCCACCACGAAGATCCAGAAGGAGGAACCCGAAGATCCAGAGGAGGAGGAGCATCTCTTCCACTCCCAGATATCGGTAAAGGGCTCCCCGCTATAGCTCATTGTCGACAGTGGGAGCCAAAAGAACCTCATTTCGGCAGAGGTCGCGAAGCTGTTGGGCTTACCGACCACAGCACATCCACAACCGTACACCATTGTGTGGCTTCACCAAGGACGGGATCTTCGCGTGAGCTAGCAGTGTCACCTTCTATACAACATCAAGCACTTCACGGATGAAGTATTGTGTGACATTGCTCCCCTTGAAGTTTGTGATGTATTATTAGGACAACCATATTTGTGTAAGCGACATGATGTGTATGAATCAAGGCCCCGTGTTGTTATTGTTAGTTTGGGAAATGAGTTGTATAGGATACCAAAGGTAGCACGGCCTATTGCCATCTCTTTGATTACTACAAAAAAATGTAGTAAGCTTGTTTTCAAAACGTAGAAATTTGTTTTCCTGATGATATGCCCTTAAGGAAAGAAGAAGACGGTGGCCACGACCTCTAGACAGGGCCCCTCCGCCTGACAACTACAGATGGACAAGGTCGTGGAGGAGTACGAGGACATCTTCACCTCCCCCATAGGGGTTCCTCTGCACTGTCAAGTCAAGCACTCCATCGATCTGACCCCAAGTGCGTTGCTGCCCAATGGACCAATCTATTGGCGCTCCATTGTGGAGAATGATGAAATCAAGAGGCAGATTCAAGTGCTACTGCAAAAAGGTCACATTCGCCCAAGTTCATTGCCCTGTGGAAGCCCGATTGTGTTGGTACAGAAGAAGGATGGGACTTGGAGACTCTGTATTGACTATCGGGTGCTGAACAATATCACTGTCCATAATAGGTGCCCAATCCCACGAATTGATGACCTCTTTGGACCAACTGAAGGGGGTAAAATATTTCAACAAGATCGATTTGAAGTCAGGATATCACCAGACACCAATGGAACCCTCCGATGTGTGGAAGACTGCCTTCAAAGCCAAGGAGGGCCTTTTCGAATGGTTGGTTATGCCTTTCAGATTGACGAATGCTCCTGCAATCTTCATGAGGCTAATGGATGACATATTGTAGCCATTCACCAACTCATTTGTAGTGGTATACTTGGATGACATCTTGATCTTCAGCCAGAGTTGGGAAGAGCACCTCCACCACATCCGACAGGTTCTCCAAACACTACGACAACACAAGTTATGTGCCAATTTAGAGAAACACACTTTTGGCATGATCTAGGTTCAGTATCTGGGATACATTATTGATGAATAGGGGATGCATGTGGATCCATCCAAGATCCAAGTCATTCGAGATTGGCCATCTCCAACCATTCTGACATAGTTCTGCAGCTTTCTAAGTCTTGCCAACTTCTACCGCAGGTTCGTGTTGGGATTTTCTCATATCACTTGGCCCTTGAGTCAAGTCACCAAGGAAGGAGCGAAAGCAAAATTCTTTTGGTCTGAATCTCAACAGAAGGCATTCAGAGAGTTGAAATATCGCCTCTACACGGCACCAGTGCTCGCATTACCAGATTTGCAACAACCATTTGAAGTCGAGATAGATGCCTCTGACTATGCTATTGGGGCAGTCCTTACTCAACATGGGCATCCAGTGGCATATCACAGTGACACTTTCAGACATAGTCTAGAAGTATCCCACTTATGACAAAGAAATGCATTCCATTGTGCAGACCTGCCGACAATGGAAGCATTATATTTTGGGGAAGGAAACGGTCATCCCACAGACCACTGACCCCTGCAGTTCATACAGACCCAAGGGAAATTATAGAATGATTTCCATCAGAAGTGGTCCACATACCTGCAACAATTCCATTTGAATATAAAGTATAAGAAGGGTAGCACCAATAATGTTGCAGATTTCTTCAGTCGACCACCGATCATCGCGTTAAACACTGTGCTCAACTTTTGTGGGCATGAGACTTCTGATTGGCCACTTCTCTACAAAAGCGACCCAGAATTCGGCCACACATACCAAACACTCTTGGAGGGTCAGCATGTTCCATATTTTCACCTCCAGGATGCCCTGTTATGCCACCTGGGTCACCTTTGTGTTCCTTTAAGCGAGCGTGCCAAGATGATTTAGGAAGCACACTACAGTCGGGCTGCTGGACATTTCAGGGTCGAGAAAACGGTGGCAGTACTACAGAAGTATTTCTATTGGCCGAATCTTCGACATGATGTCAAGAAGTACATCAGATCATGCACTGCCTGCGCCATTGCCAAACCGACCATCAAGAAGCAAGGCCTCTATACCCCGTTGCCTACCCCTAGTCAACCGTGGGAATACATCTCCATGGATTACATGTCAGGTCTTCCTTCCACTAAGCATGGAAACGACTGTCTTTGTGGTTGTCAACACGTTCTCGAAGATGGCCATTATGGATGCCTGCAAGAAGAATATCACAACAGAAGTCACTGCTAAACTCTTCTTTGAACGAGTGTGGGTATACTTTGGAATCCCACAGTCTATCATCTTAGATCGGAATAGCAGGTTCCTCAGTACATTTTGGTCTAGTCTTTGGTTGATGCTTGACACCAAACTCACTAAGTCCACAGCCTTCCATCCTAAAACTAATGGCCAGACAGAGGTTGTCAACAGGATGATCATACACATTTTGCACATGTACAACTCAAAGCATCCACGCACATGGGACGAGAACCTCCCCTATGTTCAGCATAGCTACAACCAGGCACTTCACAGCTTGATTGGCCATAGCCCTTTTCAGGTGGGCTTGGGATTCCAGCCACTATGTCCCATTGATGTGGCCATGCCATTTGCAGCTACTCACGCAAATTCGGCTCATGTCCAGTCTGAAACAAATAAGGCAAACAACTTCATTAAGCACATCCAACATATTCGCCAGCAGGTCCATGGACATTCTTGAGAAATCAAATGCCAAGTACAAGCAGCGACATGATCAACATCGAGTGCCACACAAGTTTCATGTGGGCGAGAAAGTATGGTTGCATTTGCAAAAGAAACGCCTTATCGGAGCCTATCGGAAACTTAGACCACTCCAATATGGTCCTTACACCATTACCAAGGCTGTGGGAGACAATGAATTTGAGCTCAGCATTCCCCCATTCCTTGGCCTGCACCCAGTGTTCAATGTGGACCGCCTTCAGCCATACTTTCCACCATTACTAGACACATCCGACATTGCAGAATAACTCACACCCACAGAGTTAAATCCAAATTGCATGGAACAAGTTGCAACTGATTAGATCATGGACACATAGATCAAGCACACTTGCCAGCAGAATATCCAATTGTATCAAGTTGTCAAAGCAGGCCAACTCCTTCACTAGGACAAGTGGCTCATGAGGGACCAAGTTCAGCAGAAGTTTCCTCATCTCATGGAAAAGTTCAACGCAATGGGGACCATTGCTTCCTGGGGGGAGGAATGATCCAGGTGGATATTGGTGGCCACCTACCAAGTCCACTTGGACCCCCACCATTGTTTCTTTCAGCTTTTCGATTTCCTTAATTATAGCACAGTTTACTATTTTTAGCAGTTTTTTGGGTCCTGAACTTCCGGAGCCGTTTTGAGGCCCTAAACGACGTTTTTTTGGGAAAATTGAGAGCAACATGGGTCTATAAACCAATGTTCCTCTTCCCAAAGTTGTAGTTCTTGGATAGATCTTTCTAACGAGATATTGTGCGCGTCAAACGGAGATCGTATGCCAAAGTTACGACCCCGGGAAGTTGATGTACCAATTTACCCAAACGAGGCCCACAGTTTGGCGTTTCATCTTCTAAGATTAGGTTTTTGGATGCTTAGGATTTTCTGTTGTTTCTCAACAATAAATAGGCCTTCGAGCCTCATTGTAACACAGTTCAGAGGCATGCAGCTGCCACATCTCTTATCAGAGATAAGCTACCATATCCCTAGCTGGTTTATTCTTATTGTTGTTTGTAAGCATATTTCAGCATTTTACATTAATGAAATGAAGTATTATTTCTGCTGCATCTCTGTGTTTATGGTTATCTCTGTAATTTATTGTGTTCATGTTTAAATCTGGATCATTATGCATCACAACGGGCTAGAGCCATCAGATTTTGAGTGATGGACAAAGTAAATTATTTTTGAAGACCGGATATTCAACGTGGGGAATGGCACGTCTGAGCATTCATTAGTTGGCAGAGTCATAAATACTTTGGTATAGTGTTGAAAAATCATTGCATGTGATAACATTTAATATTTGTGGTAGATTCATAAATATTATTATGGTATTTAAGAACATTTAAACGGATAAGTAAATCCATGAGCAATTTGACTACTATGACTTCCTGTAGTACAGAGAATCAGATACTTGATATCAAAATTCGCCAAGGGTTAAACAAAATTTATTACAGTCGTAGAATCTCACGTTGGCTAGTTTCATTTCTTTTTTCAAAGTTATCGGTTAAAAATATCGAATATTGTTTCATTTGTCTGGAAAAGGCATATGTTTTACCACATTGATAAAAATATAAAATGTTTTATTACACTTGCTCAACAGTACGCCAGTAGAGTACAAGAATGTAATCATCTCTTAATAAGAGGGGCTTTCTGATAACCAATCACAAAGTAATAAAATAGATTTAAAATAATTCAACAAAATAAACTATTTTTTAGTTATAAAGTTAACATTATATATGTCATTTTAATTTTTTTGGTCAAATTAAAAAAATTGCCCGTCAACGCATTTTTGAATGCGGTATAACCTGCCGCGGCAGGAATAATAAACGTTTCTCCATATACTATCAATATATATATTATTTATACTACATAAGCGGATAATTGGATATGTATATTGAATTCGCGACTTTAAGATGTGCACACAACGACTGGATTTCTCACAAATGGATTAGTGAGAATTATGATTCTAAAGCTATATATGGTTCATCCAAATCATTTTAGGACGGGCAAGAATGGCTAGAATGTTGTCAAAGTAATTAGTGTGAATTATTGTTTAATGGTATATATGGTTTACTTGTATGTTGCATAAATAAAGTTTCAGAAGAGATGTTTAAGATATAATTTATTTAAAGAAATTTTGAGGTCTAATAAAGGCCTCCTAAGAAATGTTAAAAAATAATAGTTAAAATATTAAAATACGATTAGATTACATCATCAAATTGTAGAGGGAAAAAATAAAATATTATTTTTTTTCAACTTATTTCCTTATGATTTTACTCAAATTTCAAGCAGGAACACTCATTGGATGTGGAATTTATTTCTTCATCCAAGGAGTATTCATGTTACATACTTTCGATAGACCCTGCTACACGAAAAATGAGAAATATATGAAAAGAATGTGATTGCAATCACGTTTTTCATGTAGGAGGGTCCATCGAAAGTATGCATCATGGGTACTCCTTGAATGATGAATTAAATTCTACACCCATAGAGTGCTCCCACTCAAAATTTGAGTAAAATTGTAGGAAGATAAGTTGAAAATACAAGTTCAAAAAATTAGTTTTTATATTTTTATATTTTTTAGTCTTTTTACTTTTTTACTTCAAAAATGGTGAATCATTCCCCATAGTTGACATCATCATCTTGAATCCTATCAGTTTTTATAATGTTGATTTTAGTTGTACATTTTTGTTTTGACTTCAATACTAGCAAAATATAAGGTTGGCATACTAAAAAAATGTACAACGAATCTTGAAAATACAAGAAACAAAGATGTGTGGCGAACTATATTTTGATAAACAATGATTACAGAATTCAACGTAGTCTCTAGAAAATGGATTCAAGTTGAAAGTTGTTGTTGCCTATATAAATGTGTAGTTCGATTCTTATTGATAATCATTTCAATGTTTTTCGAATGGAATTGAATCATGGATTTTATTACTTACCGTCTTATATTTGTAATAAAAAAATCAATATAAAATATTGTATTTAATTTATTAAATAGATGCTCCAATGTTATAAAACCAGCTCAAGAAAAGATAGAGAAGATAGATCAACGCCTTAGAATTCAGCCTCTTCGAGGGGGCAACCTCCTTTACATTACATAAATGAACAATTCTTGGATGATTCAAATGACAAAACCTCCTTTCTATATATAGGGTCTAAGGAGTCACAATATAACCCAACCGACCTAACAATAATAATATAAAGCCACAAAAATACAATAGAGGGATTCTATGGGGCACAGTAATAACAATATGGGGGCAATAGGGGCACAACAATATTAATAAGGGGTATAACTACAATAGTAATGGGGTAATCACTAGTATAATAGGGACCCAACATGCCCCTCTCCTTCAAAAAAGTGGTGTCCTCAACACTTGAGTAGTTCTGGATACTTCTGCATAAAATTCTCATCCTCCCATGTGGAATCTTTCGCAGATAAGTTCTTCCACTTGATAAGATACTCTGAAATTGATCGATTTCGTAGCTGTCGAGATCTTGTTTCTGTGACTGCTTCTGGTTCCAATATAATTTTTCCTTCCTCGTTAAGTTC
>APFE030735184.1:17608-59931 GCA_000404065.3 Pinus taeda | reverse complement strand
AAGATATTAATTTTATTTTTAATATTTAATATAGTTTTAGGTCACTTGGGAACCATTCATGCATGAAGTAGGTAAATCATATTATTAAAAAATCATATGTACCCAAATTAAATAATTAAAAATTTTCATGCTATAGTTATAACATAAATGCAATACCCAAATAGAGTGTAGATAAATAAAACAATCCATAAGACATGACATATTCAATAGGTTTTTGTTTTTGTTTTTGTTTTTTTTGTTTTTTCATATGCAAAAAATATCCTTGCATTTTTATTCAAGCCTTAAAGAAATAACAAGAGAGACATGGAGAGAAAGGAATGCTTGAAAAAGCAAGGTATTTCGATAGAGGATAGACATATGAAAAAACTGCTCACACAACCAGATCAAAAATCAATACACTAATGTTTTACGTGGTTAAAACCCTCAAAGATGGAAATAGTCCATGACCTTAGTGAACACGACCACTTCAGGAAATATATGATCTCCACCAAATGATCCTCCATTCTCTTTAAGTAGAGATTATGTACCAATCAGGTGTTAAGACACAAATCAATATAAGTGTTAGTATTGAGGAGAAGATGAACCATTGGATCACTTTATGTCTAGAACATAACATGATTGTTGCATTAGATAACTAGAAACGTGTACTAATGCATACTAAAGAAACACACTTTACCTATTTACACATTGGGGAAAGATTGTTTTAACTCCTAACCATCTTTATTGTGTAATATCCTCTCTTAATGACAACTTGTTTAACTCCTAACGTGGATCAAAGTTCGAAAAACTTCACCCTTGTAAGATTCTTTCTAAAAAATTATGCAACTTTATCAATTGTAGCACAAAAGGGCATTTTGAGAACACAATGTTGAATGAACATTATGATGAAGTGCATGTGTATCTCATTGTGTTTTCAATGCTAATGTTGAACTATATCTTTGGCGAGCTTGATGGAACCCTAATTTTCACACTAGATGGTGGTAGGATGATTTTTGGGAATCCAAAATCCCAAACTATTTATCAAAACCAAAAGGATCCTTAACTTGCATTAACCACAACTCAATATTACTTTTACCAAAGAAGGTGAAAGATCTTCTTGTTTCTTGTAAGACCAAGTGACAAGTTTGGATCCAAGACTAAAAACATATCCTTTAGTTGATCCACATGGCTCTAGACACAAGCAGAAATCCAAGAGGACTCAGAAAGGGTCAAAATTTAAAGTCGTCATATTGCTCCCAAACCAACACTAGATCGAAGTGCTCGTCGCCCTGATTCCAACGGTGTGAATGGCACACAAATCCGAGCTCGTATGAGGGAGAAAGAGCCCGTCAAAGTTTTGGTCAAAGTTGGGCAGTGGACTAGGTTTAAGTGTCCTACAATATTCACCGACAACTGGCATGGGAACCTAGCTCCCGAAAGCGCGCGAATTTGTTGGATGCTTAATTTGTCTAATATCTCTTATGTTAGAGAAAATAAAATAAAAAATGTTATTATTAACAAAAATTGAACAAAAAAAATTATTAAAAAAAAAGGTGGCGAGCCATGACCCCTACCACCCCCATCAGACTTGAAACATAACATATAAAACAAAATTTTAATTAAAAAAGGCCGACGGGCCGTGATCCCCGCTGGCCCAACCAACAATAACAAAAACATTACATTATACATTGGGGTGGGCAAACCACCTCTGGTGGACCCGACCCACGCCCCACCATACCACATGACCACTGAACCGTGGGCGGCGGGATTTGAACCCGCCCGGCCGGAACAGCTGGCCCGCCACTCAAACATCCACAGAACATCACACCTCAAATTAATGCAACCCAAAACCAATATACAATGAAACCTTAAACGACGGCGAAGGTTTGGTGGAGCGGGCCACCGTGCCGGCAGACCTACCTTCTGCTACAATGTTCAACCTTATGTAATAAAAAATAGGACGGGTGGGATTTGCTCCCCCAACCCTTCCTCAACCATTTTCCATATTTGTCAACGAGCCAAACGACTTTTGTTGGAAATTTCACCCACGAATTTTTATTTAAACACATTTCCTTAGTGCGTCAGAGGCCAAGGGGGAATAGCGCGAAGTTCAAGACATTTTTCTACTTAATTGCAGGTGGAACCATGAGCGTGGAGCAGAGGCAGGTGGAACCATGATTGAGCCCAACTTTCAGGAGGGCGAAATTTTCCCAGTGTCCAAATTGGACAAACTTTATGTCGATCCTACACCTCTCAACGACATTAACTTGATGGCGCAGACAAAGTTTTGATCTAAGCAGCAGATCTTCAGATGACCCGGAGGAGGGAATCTTTAAGGAATCTTGGGGGAATCTAAAAGATTCATGTAGCCCCAGATTTTCACCTTGTTAGAATTCAGAAATTTGACCGTCGATTTTACACTATTCGACGCCACGAATCTAATGGTGTAATCAAATTTTCCATTTGATCCTTCCATTTTTCAGCCACTTTTCAAAGTGGAGTGTAGGTGTCAACATTCAATGTGCGAGCAGTCATTTCCATGATATTCGATGCCACGAGATTGATGGTACAGCCAGATCCAGGAGTTTATCATCCTCTTCTTCAGATAAATCCTGGATGTGAGGTATATGTAGTGTGATCATTTACTTCTTTGTCTCTTTGCTTGAGATGCATTGTGTTGTATATATCCATGTTTGATGGTTGATGTGAAATCTTGTTTTGTTCTTGATGTGAGATGTACTTATTGTCATGTTTTGATTGAGATCCCTTTGTCACCATATTGGTGGGATACTCATGTTGTCGCCATGTATGTTTGAATTGAGATCCCTTTGATGCCATGTTGGCGAGATGCTCATTATTATCATACGTGAAATTGTGTCATGTTGATAGGAGTCCTTTTGTGAATGAGAGGTCCTGTAGCAGAACATCTCGTGGATCCACTCCTACGTGAGGGCATATTCCTTGCATGATAAAGAAAACACATTCATGTACATCATCACTCTTTCCAGCATTTAATGCAGCAGCCTACACCATCTTAATACCGGGGCTTGGAGACATAGTCCCTCCTGGACGAACTCTGTTATCAACGTCATGTGGTTTATGTTGTTGATTATTGTCATGTTACTTCTTCTTTACATCATGCATATATGTTCCTTTATGCTCTTTTAAATGCAATTTTAGCAACATCACGGAAGTAAAAGATCTTGGTTAAATTTGGGAGTTGAGTCAACTCGGATCTCGTTTGGTATCAGAGCAGTCTTCGCGTGGATGTGAACTGTGAGCGTGAACAATGGAACATGCAACGATGGAGGATGACAAAGCGATGTATGAGACTATGCTCAGAGTGTCCCAAAAGGTGGAAATAATGTATGAAGCTCTACAAAAAGAGATAGAGGAAAAGCAACTATTGCAGCTTCAGTCGCAAGCCATGGAAGAGGCCCTGGAAGAACTAAAGCACAACAACCAAAGTCTTCAAGCAGATAATGTTGAATTGAAGATGCTCCTACAGGAAGAGAAAGAGGAGAAACAGAGTTTTCTACGACAGCTGCAAGCTAAGGACAAGGCCTTGGAAAAGCTGCAGCGTGACCCATGTGAGGTAAAAAGTAATTCTCCATCTTCATGTATGTTTCTTGATGATGGTTTTGTTGTTTTTGAAAATCATACCACAAGAATTGGCTCCAAATTGTTGAGGAAAATGGGGCATGAAGGAAAAGGATTGGGCATTAATGGCCAAGGCATTGTCAACCCCATCAAAGTAGAGGAATTACCCCGTCAGGCAGGACTTGGGTATGTCGGGAAGGAAGTTGGGGAATGCGCCAAGACAGCCAGCGAACCACCAACAACAGATGATGAGAAACCCTCATCGGTTCTTTCCAACTCGATAATGGAGGTAAAGGATGTTGATTTCCCTTCAGTTTCATCTTCACATAATATGATTTTTGTTACAAATGTGGCGATACCAATTACAGGGACAAACATGAGGCTCCTTATGAGGATGAGGTACAAGGAAGAAGAAGGACTTGGTGTTAATAACCAAGGCATTACTCAACCATTGGATGTTGTGCAGAGACCTAGATTTGCAAGCTTGGGATACACCGAAGGAGAATGATCGAAGGTGTCATATGCTTCCGAGACATCATCAAAATCGTCGAGGAAAGAGAATGATGGGAACACATCCCCATCATCCCATGGTAATGTCCATTGCAGGGAAAGAGCTGAGGCAAGCTCTCATCGCCATAATGACACAAACGACAACAAGGAAAAGGTATAACCAGTCTCAATATCTGAATGTTCATTTCAATTATAATCATGTTGTTAATGATGAACATAAAACATGGCATCAAAAAACATGTACTTTTTGTGGATTACATAACCATACTTGAGTGCTGGAAGAGAATGGAAACATGAAAGAGGATGAGGTGTGAAAGGCCTTCTCCACAACAGGAAAATAAAAAGGTAAAGCAAATCTGGAGGAAGAAGACCTATTGCAGTCATTGCAACAGAGGTGGTCATCAAAGAGCCACATGTTGGAGGCTCCATCCAGAGCAGCTCCTTAAAGACAAAGCATTCATGCATGAACTAGGTGAAACAGTTGTTTGACAAGCAAAACCACCACAGGGGGATGACCCATTCACATCGATAAGTGAAAAATGTTTTCTAGATATGTTATCTTGTCATGGTTGTGCTTTTGTAAATCATTTGTTGCATTTTAAAATGTAAAAGTGATGATGTGCTTTCCATCACTTGTTAAGCAACAATGATGTCTGGTCTTATTTTGTGTGCATGTTAAACTATGAAAGTGATGATGTGTTTTCCGTCACTTATCAGAGAAACAATAGTGTTTGTCCTTATTTTTGTAAATCATGGGTTGCAATGATGATGTGTTTTCCATCACTTGTTGAAGCAACAATGATATTTTGGATTTGTTTTTATAGCAGGGTATTATTTCCATTTTGATGTAAACTTGACCATCGAGTATGTGTTATAAACTAGTGGAAAGTATGGGACGCTTGGGTCATTAGTTGGTCATGTGAATTAAGCATGTAATTTGCAGAAATGTATTACAGGTTTGTAGAGGTGGCAGGTGTCGACTCATCGCTTATGGCTCCGAAGGACAAAGGTGAAGGAGAAGGAAGGGTGACTTATTAGACACTTGTAAGTGCAGACAAGGTACAAAGAAGTTGCAGATTATTTTTCATGCTTTTGGAGGACCAAAAGCTCCTCAGTGGGGAGGATTGATCTGGGTGGCTCCAGACACAAGCAAAAGTCCAAGAGGACTCAGAAAGGGTCAAAATTTAAAGTGGTCATATTTCTCCCAAACCAGCACCAGATCGAAGTGCTCATTGCCCCGATTCCAACAGTGCAAACGACACTCAAATCCGAGCTTGTGTGAGGGAGAAAGAGCCAGTGAAAGTTTTGGTCAAAGTTGGGCAGTGGGCCAGGTTTAAGTGTCCTACAATATTCACTGTCAACCGACATGGGAACCTAGCTCCCGAAAGCGGGAGAATTTGTTGGATACTTAATTTGTCTAATATCTCTTATGTTAGACAAAATAAAATAAAAAATGTTATTATTAAAAAAAATCGAAAAAAAATAATATATCTATAATTAATATATATATATTATATATATATATATATATATATATTATAATATATATATATATATATATATATATATATATATATATATAATATATATATATAGCGTGGCAGGCCATGACCTCTGCCACCCCCATCGGACCCGAAACCATAACATATAAAACAAAATTTTAAATTAAAAAAGGCCGACGGGTCGTGACCCCGCGACCCAACCAACAATAACAAAAATATTACATTATACATTGGGGTAGGCGGGCCACCTCTGATGGACCCAACCCACGCCCCACCATACCACATGACAACTGAACCGTGAGTGGCAGGGTTTGAACCCGCCCAGCCGGAACGGCTCGCCCGCCGCTCGGTGCCCACACAACATCACACCTCACATTAATGCAACCCAAAACCAATATACAACGAAACCTTAAACAACGACGGACGTTTGGGGCAGTGGGCCACTAGACCGGCGGACCCACCTCCTGCTACAACGTTCAACCTTATGTAATAAAAAAATAGGAGGGGCGGGATTTGCTCCCCCAACCCTTCCTCAACCATTTTCCATATTTGCCAATGCGCCAAACGACTTCCATTGGAAAGTTCACCGACGGATTTTTATTTAAACACATTTCCTCAGTGCGTCGGAGGCCAAGGGGGTAGAGCATAGAGTTCGAGACTTTTTTTTAATTAATTGCAGGTGGAACCATGAGCGTGGAGCAGAGGCAAGTGAAACCATGATTGAGCCCAACTTTCAAGAGGGCGAAATTTTTCTAATGTCCAAATTGGACAAACTTTATGTCGATCCTACACCTCTCAGCGACATGAACCTGATGGCATAGACAAAATTTTGATCTGAGCAGGAGATCTTCAGATGACCCAAAGGAGGGAATCTTTGAGGAATATATGGGGAATCTAAAATATTCCTGTAGCCCTAGATTTTCACTTTGTCAGAATTTAGAAATTTCACTGTTGATTTTACACTATTCGAAGCCACAAATCTAATGGTGTAATCAGATTTTCCATTTTATCCTTCCATTTTTCAGCCACTTTTCAAAGTGGAGTGCAGGTGTCAACATTCAATGTGTGAGCAGTCATTTCCATGATATTTGATGCCACGAGATTGATGGTACAAACAGATCCAGTAGTTTATCATCCTCTTCTTCAAATAACTCCTGGATGTGAGGTATATGCAGTGTGATCATGTACTTCTTTGTCTCTTTACTTGAGATGCACTATGTTGTATAGATCCCTGTTTGATGTTTGATGTGGGATCTTGTTTTGTTCTTGATGTGAGATGTACTTATTGCCATGTTTTGATCGATATCCCTTTGTTGCCATGTTGACGGGATACTCATGTTGTCGCCATGTATGTTTGAATTGAGATCCCTTTGTGTTGGAAATAATATTGAGAGGGGGGGCTGAATCAGTATTATCAGATCAATAATTTAATTTTCAAAATTGATTTGTATACGCTACTTTAGATTAGTGAACTAGCGTGTATATGCGACTATACTTAATGCAACCAGCGTATATGCAGAGATCTTTTGATTAACCCAAATTATCATGTATTGAACTTTAATCAATATATCAAGAGTTCATTAGACATTGCAGTACAAACAAGTTAAAGCATCACACATAAGCAACACACATGAACACCAACATATAAGGTGGAAACCCAATGTCGGTGAAAACCACCTGCTGCAATCGTCTTTGTCTTCTTTTAATAAGAAAATTATGCTTACATTTTTTGTATTGGTGCAGTATTATACCAGTACGCAAGCTTCTACCTGCAGAAGGCTACAACCTTCTCTCATTCTCCAGCTTCTACTAGAAGGGAGCTACAACGCCCTAGCTCTTGTACTAGCGGATGTGTTTACTAGTACGTAGGTGCCGACCTACACAAGGCTACGACCTTCTCCTTTTTCTTCCAGGGACCACGTTTCATAAATTTTCAGACTAGATCCATCAATAACATCATATCAAATATATCTGCATCAACAATCACCTGCGTGTATACGCGCTTTCCTCAAAGTGAACCTGCGTACTGATCTGCAAATCAAATTTATGATGTATACGCTACTTTGATATGCAGAACCACCGTGTATACGCTCCTTTTCTAAAGTGGCCCTGCGTACATATATGTAAATGATGATTTAAACTTACAACCATTCTAGACTTCATTCATACCTAGATCATCATATTTACAGACTACAACATGCGCCAGTTATTCAGATACAAGATCAAATCACATAAAGGTAATTCACTTCAAGCCTTAAGATCCTGATACATCATTAGATCTTATCTTTCATCAAATGCTAAGGTTCCTCCTTGGTTCAGATCCAGCAATGCACCATAACCCAATAACCTGCATACTAGAGCTCACACTTCATCAGATATTCAATGCTTGTGTATCTTGGCCTAATGATCTTCTCCTCCTTTTATAGTTTTAGGCATTTCTCAATACCAAGGACCAAAACCACTTAGGACCAATACCTTGGATCAAATACCTAGGGTCAATACCTCGGACCAATTACTTCGGACCAAAAACTTAGTTTTCCAAGTTATACACACTTTTCCTTTTGTGAAAGTGTGTGTGTACATATACGCAACTTGTATGCAGTGAACTCGCGTGTATACGCAGCTTGGCCAATGGTGAGCCTGCGTATACTTCTCTTTCTTCATTCTATGCAATGTGATCTGTAACTCTGTGTTGTTAAGCTGGTATACTGTGATCTTTCATCCGAGTAAGTTGCCTTCTGAACTGATTCCTTGACGCTGCCCTGAATTTCATCACATCTGTAACCATTATTGTCATGCATTCTATCACATCTGATATCTCTTCTGTAGATTCATCTAGTTACCATATACAAGTGAGTTGTTCTTCTATAAGTGGGTTGTCATCAAGTACAACACATACATCATAACACATACATCAAATTGCCAACAATCTCCCCCTTTGGACTTGATGGCAACAACAACCACACCAAGTAACTCTCCCCCTTCGTCATCAAGGGCAAAGGGTCATGCTCCCCTTGAGTGCATGCTGAAATCTCTGATATGCTGAAGTGTGCTAATTGAGCTTCCATGATCGAGTCCATGCTCCCCCTGAGCATAAGCAGAATTTGGCAAAAGATGTTCTAAAATAAGAACATGACTCTATACATACATCACAAATGACCTTCATATCACCAATAACTCATACATACATCCATCACCCAACCAAGTGGGGATATACCAAATTTGACTCATCCACCCAACCAAGTGCGGATATACAATTGTCAAAACACAAACATTACATCCTCCATCCCATGCATAGTGGGTTACAAATTAGGTCTTTTCATGACCATTACATTAAAAGATGTACATGACTTATATAACAGAGAACAAATATCTTCATCAAGACCATGATAATCATCAGCAACTATCATATGATCTGCACCATCAGCAGCATCTGTCAATCAACATCCAGACCAGCAAATTGTATTAGTTATCATCAACCATGTTCTCCCCCTGAACCTGTTCCACCTATTCACTGTCAGATCTGATCATTGCATATGTCAGTAAGAGATATCAAAGCATCATCATCAATCAGATATACATCAAGTTATTAACAACTTTATGAGTACCAATATATTTCCATATGTTATCAGCAGAGTGAAATCATCATCAAACAGAGCAAATAATTGACAGAACCATGGCAAACCCTTTTTTTCTAAGTCTGGCCCACTGCTTTCCTTCAAACCAACATATACGCGATTGTGCCTAGAGAAACTCACGTATGTATGCAACTACGCTTTATGGAACGCGCGTATGACCACCTTTCTTTGAAGAAAAATGGATTTAACAGCAGGATGATGTAGCAACTACTCCCAACTTTTGTCTAAGATTTTCAAATGTCTCTCTGGGCAGTGGTTTAGTGAATATATTAGCAACATGTTCTTTGGAGGGAACATATTCCAATTTGACTTTTGGTTCAAGCACTTGTTCACGTAGAAAATGATATTTGATGGGTATGTGCTTGGTCTTGGAGTGCATGACTGGATTCTTTGAAATATTGATGGCACTTGTATTATAACATAGAATGGAGATAGGTGGAGTACATGTGATCTGAATGTCTTGCAAGGTTTCCATCATCCAAATTAGCTGTGTGCGGCAAGATGCAACAGCCACGTATTATGCTTCAGCTGTAGATAATGCAATTGAACTTTGTTTCTTGTTGAACCAAGACACTAACCTAGAACCCATATAGAATGCACCACCACTAGTGCTTTTTCTGTGATCAACACTTCCTACCCAATCTACATCTGTATATGCATGAAGTGTAAGATCGATATCTCTAGGATACCATAAACAAAAGTTCTGTGTTCCTTGGAGATATTTGAAAATCCTTTTGACTGCCTGAAGGTGTGTTTCCTTAGGATTTGCTTGGAATCTTCCAACTATTCCTACTGCATACATGATGTCCGGTCGGGTACCTGTTGGATAAAGCAAACTCCCAATCATGGATTTGTAAGTTGGTTGATGTACTACTGTTGATTCATCATTTGAGCTAAGACTGCATCCTGTTACCATTGGGGTACATACTGGTTTAGAATCTTCCATGCCATACTTTTTCAGGATCTGTTTGAGATATTTGGTTTATGAGAGAAAAATGCCATCTTTATTCTGCTAAACTTGTACACCAAGAAATTAGGTGAGCTCACCAAGCAAGGACATTTCAAATTCTTACTGCATTACTAAGGCAAAATTTTGACTCATGGATTCTTCATTGCTACCAAAAATGATATCATCAACATACACAACAATTATTAGAAATTTATCAGTGTCTGTCTTTGTATATAGATTGCTATCTGCTGACCACTTTGAAAAACCTTGTTGGTGGAGATATTTGTCAAGATGGTAATACCATGCTCTTGGAGCCTGTTTTAGACCATAGAGAGATTTTCTGAGTTTTCATACAGTTTTGCATCATTTCCAAGAACGAATCCCTCTGGTTGTTCAATATAGACTTCTTCTTCTAACTCTCCATTAAGAAAGGCATATTTTACATCCATTTGGTATACTTTGAATTTCTGATAACTAGAAAGAGCAAGAAACATTCTTATGGCTTCAAGTCTACCAACAGGTGTAAAAGTTTCTTCAAAATCTATACCTTCTTGTTGAGCATATCCTTTGCAAACAATTCTAGCCTTGTTTCTAATAACTTCTCCATTTTCATTCAGCTTGTTTTTGAATATCCATTTAGTTCCTATGATATTCTTATCATGAGGTCTAGGAACTAATTCCCAAGTATTATTCTTTTCAATTTGCTCAAGTTCTTCATTCATGGCCTTGACCCAACATTCATCTTTGCACGCTTCATTCACATTTTGAGGTTCAGTGGAAGATAGTAATGCTAGATAGCTTGAGGTTTCGACAATAGTTCTTCTTGTCTGCACACCTGCCCCTTTTTCCCCCAAAATGTGAGTTTCTGGATGATTTTTCTAAACATACTTGGACGGAGTCTTTTCTTCTATCATTATCTCTTCTTCTGGTGCTTCATTGGTTTCTTCTTCAGAATCAGTGTGATTTGATGTGGGAAGATGATCCTCATCTTCTTCATTGTCATGATCTTCGGTTTTTATCTGTTTTGGATTTTTACATGCTTCATCAACTACAACATCAATACTTTCAATAATTTTCCCAAGTCTTTTGTTATAACATTTATATCCTTTACTTCGGGAAGAGTAGCCAAGAAAAATACCTTCATCTGCTCTAGGTTCAAACTTACCAATTTTTTCATCAGTCCTTTTGATGTAAAATTTGCTTCCAAAAACTTTGAAGTACTTTATTGTAGGAGTTTTACCATACCAAAGTTCATGCGGAGTTTGAGTGTTGTTTACTCGAACATTTGCTTGGTTGAGAATAGTGACGGCGGCGAATGCAGATTCACCCCAGAAGGTTGCAGGAGTTCCAGATTGATCTAGCATAGCATGAGCCATTTGTTGAACAATTCTGTTCATCCTTTCTACCACTCCATTTTGCTAAGGAGTCCTTGCAGTGGAGAACTACCTTTTTATTCCATGTTGTTCATAGAAGTCAAAGAATTCATCTGAGGTAAATTCCCCTCCTTGATCAGATCTGAGGCATTTGATTTTGCGATCTGATTCATTTTCAACCAAAGCTTTGAAGGCTTTGAACTTTTCAAATGCTTCATCCTTATGCTTTAAAAGACCTATCCAACACATTCTAGAAAAATCATCAATGAACAATATAAAGTATTCTTCTCCACGAGGTGACTTTTTCCTTGATGGTCCACATAAATCAGTATGAACAAGTTCAAGAGGCTTACTATTTGATCCTTCCTTTTCGATGAATTGAGATCTGGTTTGCTTACCAAATTGACATGATTTGCATATAGTATTTTCAGGAATGTTGATATCTAGAAGATCTCGAATAGCCCAGAATCTGCATGCTTTTCTTATTTGAGAAAATCTTAGATGTCCCAATCTTCTGTGCCATATCCAGTTTTCATCATTTTTGCTTAGATAACACTATTGTTATCCTCCCTTGAGTATGTATAGGTTGTTTGAAGTTCTTGTACCTTTAATCACGGTTTCTCCTGTATCAAGCTCACGAACAACACATCCATTTGATCGAAACACTACTTCATTTCCTTGATCACACATTTGAATTACACTCAACATGTTATGTTTTGAGCCATCAACATAGATAACATTTCCAACTTTAACTTTTTATTTCAAGAAAACAGAGCCTTTACCTTTTATGATAGCAAGAGTGTCGTTTCCAAATGAGACACTCTCTTCCTTTTCTAAGGCATTATATGAGTGTAGTTTTTCTCTGTCACCTGTCATGTGTTTTGAGCATCCATTGTCAATGTACCACTGGTTTTTTTGTCCTTCTGCATACAAGGATATACCATATCTTTCTGTTTGCGGTTCTTTCTTTCTCCATATTTTGGGATTTAATGGAGTTTGCTCCTTTTGAGATATTTGCCGAAATTTACTCCTGCATTCAAATTCTTCGTGGCCAAAGTTGTTACAGATTGAGCATTCTATTTCATTTTCAAGAAGAGAAAAGTTATTATAGGAACTTTTCTTGATCCTTGTCACATTCCTTTGATTTTATGCTTCCCTAGTTATGACATGAGAAACATTGACCATTAAAGAAGTTCCTGCAATTATCAAATCTACTGACGTGGTGATTGTAGTTTCTATAGATATTCATCTTTGAAGCAAATTGAGTATGATTTACCTGAGGTTGGTTGTGGCTTCTATTCATCCTTGAAGTAAATTGAGCCTGATTTACCTAGTGATCTGCTTGATGCCTTTGCTGACGATTGTCTAACTATTCGCTGCTCTTTGTTGCATCAAGATAGCTTTTAGTGGAGGTTGACGACTTCTGTGATTGAGATGCTTCTTCAGTATACCTAAGACCTGTATTTATCAGAGGAGAACGTTGCACTTTGATAATTTCATTTAAGGTTTTTGATCCTTTAGAAAATCTAAGATTGAGAGTTGTTGTTTTCTCAAGATCCCTTCTTAGACCCAAAATTTCACATTCTAGTTTTTCATTGTGTTTTTCTTTTTCTACAAGTTGGTATGTCAATGTATCTATAACCATATTCTTTTCTTCTAAACAGATTTTGAGTTTAGAGATTTCTTCATAAAGGTCATCTTCATCTAAATCATCTAAAAAATCACCATCTTCATAAGCCATCAATAGTCTATAGTCATTACTATTTTCATCTTCATCACTATTTGATAAACCATCGTTATCTTCATGAGTATAGTAGCTCTTTTTACTTACACTTTTTTTTCTATTCCATTTTGCAGATTCCTTCCCTTTATCATATTTATCTTTATGAGGACATTTGGCAGCATAATGACTGACTCTACCACAGGCAAAACATTTGAAAGATAGTTTACCTTTGAATCTTCTGGAACCCTGTTGAAGGTTCTTGACAAAGTTTGCTTCTTCTTCTCCTTCTGAAATATGTCCTGATTCATTGAGTTCTTCTTTTCCTTTTGCTGAAGCTTTAAATGCGGCTTCTCTCATATCTGATGGACCTCCTTTTCTCATCTCAAAAGCAGTTAAGATTCTGTGCAGCTGTGTCATAGTAATAGTCTGTAAATCCTGCTTTTCTTCTATGGCAGATACTTTTGATTCAAACTTAGCAGACAAGGATCTTAAAACTTTTTCAACTAAAGTAACTTCATTTATCTCTTCACCCAGATTCTTCATGCAATTAACAATCTCATCTATACGTAAGAAGTAACTAGCTATACTTCCATCATTGTGCATCTTGAGAGTTTCATATTGAATTCTGAGAGTTTGCAGTTTAGCACGTTTTACCTGAGAGTCTCCTTTATAGCTTAGAACGATTTTGTCCCATATTTCTTTGGCGGATTTGAGCTGCATAACTTTGACAAACTTTGATTGTAACAGACTTCCCAATAATGTATTGACATCCTTGGCATTGGTTTCATATTGCTTTTTACCTTCCGTATCTATAGGAATTGCTAATAGAAATGTATATCCTCCTTCCAATATTTCCCAGACATTTGTTCCAAGAGATTGAAGATAGGTTGTGGTTCTTACTTTCCAATAAACAAATTTTCTCCTGTCAAAGATTGGCGGTCTGATGGATCCCCCACTTTCTTGATTACTCATGATGATGGATCTTCCTTCAAGTGATCAAGCTTCTTCTGAAGGACCTGCTTTGATACCCATTGTTGGAAATAATACTGAGAGGGGGGGTGAATCAATATTATCAGATCAATAATTTAATTTTCAAAACTGATTTGTATATGCTACTTCAGCTTTGTGAACTAGCATGTATACACGATTGTACTTAATGCAACCAGCGTATATGCAGAGATCTTTTGATTAACCCAAATTATCATGTATTGAACTTTAATTAATGTATCAGGAGTTCATTAGACAATGTAGTAAAAACAAATTAAAGCATCACACATAAGCAAAACACATGAACACCAAGATATAAGGTGGAAACCCAATGTGGGTGAAAATCACCTGCTGCAATTGTCTTTGTCTTCTTTTAATAAGAAAATTTTGTTTACAGTTTTTGCACTGGTGTAGTCTTATACCAGTACGCAGGCTTCTACCTGCAGAAGGCTACAACCTTCTCTCGTTCTCCAGCTTCTACTGGAAGGGAGCTACAACCCCCTAGCTCTTGTACTAGCCGATGTGTTTACTAGTACGTAGGTGCCGACCTACACAAGGCTACGACCTTCTCCTTTTTCTTCCAGGGACCACGTTTCATAAATTTTCAGTCTGGATCCATCAATAACATCATATCAAATATATCTGCATCAACAATCACCTGTGTGTATACGCGCTTTCCTCAAAGTGAACCTGCGTACAGATCTGTAAATCAAATTTATGATGTCTATGTTGATTTGATATGCAAAACCAACGTGTATACACACCTTTTTTAAAGTGAACCTGCATAGATATATGTAAATGATGATTTAAACATTGCAGCCATTCCAGACTTCATTCATACCTAGATCATCATATTTACAGACTACAACATGTGACAGTTATTCAGATACAAGATCAAATCACATAAAGATAATTCACTTTAAGCCTTAAGATCCTGATACATCATTAGGTCTTATCTTTCATCAAATAATAAGGTTCCTCCTTGGTTCAGATCCAGCAATGCACCATAACCCAATAACCTGCATACTAGATCTCACACTTCATCAGATATTCAATGCTTGTGTGTCTTGGCCTAATGATCTTCTCCTCATTTTACAGTTTTAGGCCTTTCTCAATACCATGGACCAAAACCATTTAGGACCAATACCTTGGATCAAATACCTAGGTTCAATACCTCATACCAAATACCATGGACCAATACCATGGATCAAAATACCATGGACCAAATAATTCGAACCAAAAACTTAGTTTTCCAAGGTATACGCATTTTTCCTTTTGTGAAAGCGCATGTGTACATATATGTGACTTGTATACAGTGAACCCACATGTATACGCGGCTTGGACAATGGTGAACTTGCGTATACCTCTCTTTCTTCATTCTGTGCAGTCTGATTTGTAACTCTGTGTTGTTAACCTGGTATACTGTGATCTTTCATCTGAGTGAGTTGCCTTCTGAACTGATCCCTTGAAGCTGCCCTACATTTCATCACATCTGTAACCACTACTATCATGCATTCTGTCACATCTGATATCTCTGCTGTAGATTCATCTAGTTACCATATACAAGTGAGTTGTTCTGCTATAAGTGGGTTTCCATCAAGTACAACACATACATCATAACCCATACATCAAAAAGCCAACACTTTGATGCCATGTTGATGGGATGCTCATTATTATCATACGTGAAATTGTGTCATGCTAATAGGAGTCCTTTTGTGAATGAGAGTTCCTGCAGCGGAACATCTCGTGGAGCCACTCCTGCGTGAGGGCATATTCCTTTCATGATAAATAAAACACATTCATGTACATCATCACTCTTTCCAGCACTTAATGCAGCAGCCTACACCATCTTGACACCAGGGCCCGGAGACGTAGTCCCTCCTAGAAGAACTCTATTATCAATGTGTTGTGGTTTATGTTGTTGATTATTGTCATGTTCCTTCTTCTTTACATCATGCATATGTGTTCATTTATGCTCTTTTAAATGCAGTTTTAACAACATCACGGAAGTAAAAGATCTTGGTTAAATCTGGGAGTTGAGTCAACTCGGATCATTAGTAGACTCTCAATCATAAGGGTTGTTGGACTAGTTAGAATTAGTAAAGTAACTAATAAAGGAGTCCCCCTTGAATTGCAATGCATCCCCAAATAAATTATACCCTAAATGTATCAAAGTATCCATTTTGATACTTTTTAATGGCTTTCATAGAGTGTTTCAATATACCAAGTAACAAGACCAACAATAAAGGAAATAGTAGGATACATATGATTCAAATACAAAAGTGGCATCTACTTCAAGTGTATTACATGTGGCATTAAGTTTGAATTCATACTAGAAGGGAGATAATGGTCGTTTATAATCTTCCTTATGAATAGTGACGAAGAAGGTTGCATGCATACTTAATCTCGGAAAGAGAAATTCCTTCTCTAGATTTGCAGTACTTGGAGGCCAAGGAAATAATGCAAATAACCTAATTTTGTCATTTCAAATTTCTTCTTAAGGTTGAGTTACACGGTTTAAAAGTTTGGGGTAACTACTAGTGAGGATAAATTCATCAACATATAAAACAAGTATTATGAGATGGTTTCCTACTTTATTAGTATATACATGAGCATCAAAATGACATATAAAAAATCCAATATCAAGAATAAACTTATCCATAGCACAACAAGCTCAAGGAGCTTGCTTAAGATCATAAAAATATTTCGTAAAGCATAAAACAAGCCTAGATTTATTCTAAGCATAGGTAAGAGGATTTCCATGATGATTTTTTTTCGCAGGTCCACAATCAAGAAGGTGGATTTAACATCCATTTAATGGACCTCTCATTTATGTGAGTGTTATAGTAGCTACAAAAACCATAATTTTTTATTTTACAAGAGGAAAATTTAGGGTTCCTTATTCAAATAATCAAAGACATCTATGTAACCTAGACCCTAAGACCATTCTTCATACCCCTGAACTGAAATAGATAAGGAGGTTGTAACTTAAAATATTCATGAAATATGAAGAGTGAATTGCAACTCCTCACCGCATTGCACCTTTGCATTGCATCACATCCCAACTTTCCAACGTGTTGCAACCTTGCATCACAATCTTCCATTGCATATATCATTTTGATATTGTAATGAATTTCATTTTCACTATGTTAGATTGTCACTAGCTTCCCTTACCTGTGTTTCCCTATTTAGTGTTGCATCCTTGTCATCCAAGTTTGTGTCATGTTGCCTGGAGTTGTAATGCTCATGCCATGTTTCAGGTTGGTATTGTGCATCTTCTTCTTACTTCTTTTTGTTAGTAAGTGATACCCTATTTTCCATGATTGTTCAACTATATGACCCTTTGCCTTCCACCTTATACATATAAACACGGAAAAATCATTTTTCTCCAACACTTAGCCATTTTTATTATTCATCATTTCTGCCACATCGTAGTTGTGCATTGCGTGATGTGTTACTTCCTTTCACAGCGCACAATACACTTCACACTTTGATGATTCACCGCAATCACCATCCATCTCCAAAATGGTGAATTACCAAGTCATATCACATCATAATATCGCTTGATAGTATAATTTCTTACCTTGTGCCACAACTCATCTCCCAACCTCAGACTGCACTGCTTTTTTGCGCTACACCACGAGTCACTTTTAGCTTTATAATTTATTTTCTCTAAAGAATGTCTTTGATCTTCCAGGCTCAATTGATTTGTAATACTTCATTATATGATCATATGAAGATATGGCTCCTCCCAAGGGAGGACGTTGAAAATACCCTCTAGAGGAATAATCCGAAGAAAGTCCCATCGCATCAATGCCCACCTATGTTGATACAAAGTGCTATATTGATCAGTCGATCTCCCTTGAATGGTAAGAAATCTACTATATATTCGCAAGGAAAGAATATTATGACGGTGAGGAAGACATGAATGTTTATTAAAATGTTAGAAAATCATGGTTTCATAAAGTGGTTTCTCACCTGGCAATGTTTCCATATGGTGAGACCATAGAAGGGTGGTCAAATGCATTGATACCAAGGACATGACTATCAGAGATAGTCATGACAGTGAAATTGTTGCACTTACTTATCCTCGAATAGCTCAATACTACAAATTTCCTAAACATCAAATTGCATTCTCAATGGCTCGGTATAATAGGTTTAATCTGAACAACAAAGACATCTTAAGGAGTTTGTGGCAAAACCCTAGCAAGTTCAAAAGTAATCCAATAAAAAGGTATAAAACAAATTCACTCAGAATATCATGTTAAATGGTCACAACTATGTACTACAAGTTGTATGGAAAAATGACAAATCGATTCTTTGAAGAAATTTGGGTCCCATTCATGTACACGTGTTCATGATGGGTCATATTTAATTGGGTTGAGATCATTGTTGAATCTACCTAGACCAAAATGATAGCTAATCAAAATCTAGATGAAGGGAAGAAAACTAAATTTTACATGGTTTCTTACCAAATTGACTATATATGTGTTAGGTGTGAGTTTAAGATGATGGGGTGGAGGTGGAATCTAACTCCATAATTTAAATCAGTGCATATTTACTATAAGGAGTTGTGGGATATCCAACAAACGACAGTGTACACAAATATAGTTGAAGGCTTCATCCCACCTCTCTTCCATAATTTATTTGATCATGATTCACCATGCATATATAATCATACTACGAAGGTAGCACATGAAGCTATTTATAGGTCCAGTCTATCAAACTTGACATATATGAGAGTATTTGGCTCATGGAAACCGCCACACCAACCCCCATTATTCTTGACTTATAAGATAATTTTACAAGAAAATGCACATTGAGTAACCACAGGTGTCGGTGGCATGCTAACACGATTAAAGAACGCATCATGGCTTACATACCCCTTTTATGTAGGTATGTATGGTATAAAGAATTACAATGAAGCACAAGCTAAAGATGTTAACCTAGATTGTTTCAAGTTTGGAGAGCTATACTTCCATAGGTATGACCCAACGAGTGTGGTCATAGCACATTTCTCCAATTGTAAGTGTGAATGGTTTTACTCATTGAAAAACAAGAAAGACAAAGAAAAAATAAAAATAAATAACTACTACAACGCTATATAAGCCTTGAACAGAATGAATGGATTTGATCTTATAGCAGGAGAATATTCTAAAGGAAAAGATGCAAAAGATAAAATCTGCAAATAAAAGGGAAAGAGAAAAGGAAGTTGCAAAGAAAGAAAAGGAGAGGAATTTAAAAGATCTAAGGTTAAAGAAAGAGAGGGATAAAAAAGAAAAGGAGGCAAAATAATGGACAAGGACAGAAAGAGAAATATTGCAAAAGGAGGAAGAAGAAAATAAAGAAAAGAAGAAGAGTGGCTTGCAAAAGAAAGTTTAGGAAAACAAGCTCAGGATCAGGCTAGGTTTAAAGAACAACAAGAACAAGAAAACAAAAATGTAGGCAATGATGGTTTGTCTAGCATGGATATTATCTACAATGGAAAGAGGAAAATTCCTAGCTACAACGAGTGAGTATTGGTATAATCAAGGTCCCAATTAGACCCCCTATTCATTTGGTTTGGCTATATATTATGTAAAACAAGGGCCTAGTTGTCATTCTAATCTAGAACTAAAGAAATACTAAAAGTAAAACTAAATTAGGGAAAATATATGACATAAACTAATATTAACAATTAACTATAAACAAAATATACAAATTGTTGTGTGTGTATGAAAATAACTTAAGGGATCTTACAGTAGGAGGAGTGGGGGAATGGGGAATCATCCAAACACAATACTTGGATAAATATCGTGGATGTTTGACCTTGACTGAAAAATGGGTTCATTCAGCCACACAAAAATTATTTTTGGGCTTTGTTTTCAAGAGCTTATAAATAATTGGATTTTAGTTTTTTTATTTTTTTACTGCATGCAATTAACCAAATTTCAATAAAATAATAAATAAATCTCGTAAGCAAGAGAAAACCATACAACTATAGTTTGATTATTAGAGATTAATATCGATGAATGAAAAATAGATAATAAATCTGAAATAATAAATGATTTCGACAATTAAATGTATTGAATTGTTTCAAAAGAAATAATTGAAAGCACATTATGATCATGTACATAAATCGATATGTAAATGAGTAAAGAAGACAAATATCAATAGTATCTATTAAATAATAAAATAGATCACAAGATATCAAGCTCATAGCTCCATAAACACACCAAATTATGAAATGGTCTTCAAAAACTTGAATATCAAAATACTGATTGCAAAATCAGAGTCTTATGTTTCCACAATTTCCAACCCCTACATCAACGTAAAGGGTTGTATAAATAAGAAAAATAAACAAGATAATATATGACATAAACTAATATTAACAATTAACTATAAACAAAATATACAAATTGTTGTGTGTGTCTGAACAATATTTTCATGCCAGCTCGCATCATTTCCCAACTCAGAAATTTGGGGTTCTTAGCACTCTTGCCACCCATGCTATAAGAATCTCATATGACAGCCACCTCGAACAAGAGAAATCTCATCTTCTTGAAGTTTTTAAAAATAATGGGTATAACAGACCTCAAAGCCTCAAGGCCTTTCACAGAGCCAACAAAGCACCCAGGATTAAACTTGCTTGTTCTGATCCTATCTCTAAGGTTCATCTCCCATATATCCAAGGAACCACAGATAGGATTTCCCATATTCTTAAGAAGAGTAGTGTCTCCTCTTCATTCAAACCTCTCAATACCATTAAAAATTCTCTTAGATCCGTTAAGGACCCTATCGATCCTAAGGACACAAAAGGGGTCTACCTTGTTCCCTGTTCTTATGGTATCCCCTACATTGGAGAAATAGGTAGGTCTATTAAGCATAGGATTAATGAACATGTTGCTGACATTAGACACAATCGTTCCGGCACATCAGCCCTTGTCGAGCATGTAGAGAAATTGAAACACCACGTCTGCATTGAAGAATCCAAAGTCATTGCTAGGGTTGATCATTTCCACCACAGGAAACTTAGGGAAGCGATTGAAATCAAAAGGCATTCTAGTAACCTCAATAGGGATGATGGATGGAAATTAAGTAAAAGCTAGATTCCAGCTCTCTCCTCATAACTCTTCCTTCTTTTTTTCTCCTTTCTCCCTCCATTTCATCCTTATAATTTTTCTATCCTCTTCTAGTCTTTTTCCCTTATTTATTTTATTTATTTATTTATTATTATTTATTATTATTATTATTATTATTATATATATATATATATATATATATATATATATATATATATATATATATATATATATATATATTTATTTATTATTTATTTATTTATTTATTTATTTATAGCGACTAATAATTCATCTAACCATTAATATTTTAGTTAACCTTTGGAGTTATCTCCGCTTAACTCCTTCGCTTCCATCCTCCCATTTAAGGTCGAGTCATCCTCTAACAACGAATTATCATATTAAATGGTCAAAATTAATACATACTCTTGTTAAAGAAATTAATAATGTTAATAAATTATCATTAAAATTTATTGAAATATTTCATTTATTTATTTATTTAAGTTAAATATATTATTTTAATTTTGAATTATTCCTAATAGCTAGTTTTCAATCCAATAATATATGTATTAACTACTTTCATATAATATTACCATATAAATTAATATCATTAAATTATTATTTTATAATATCGAAATTAAATAATTAATTATTACATAACAACTAGTTTTTAACTAAATTTTGAATAATTAAACAAATAATCCCTAGCTTTTTCCTAAATAATATTTTACCAACGGCTAGTTCTTAACGGCTAAATCTGGGCAATGATGCATCCATGCTATTTATTCCTTCAGATCGATTGATTTCTCACCTTGTCCTGAAGATGAATCACATTAGTTGGGTCGAAACGTCGACCAAATCCTAACGATGTGATTAATCCGAAATACTTATATCTACATTATGGATCACAAAAATCTTAGATCTAACAAGATAATATTAGTTTTCAGCTAAAGATAGAAAATATTTTTAAAAAAACTTCAATAAAGATAACACTAAAAATATAGATCATATCCAATCATAACATCTTCTTTGAGAATTGGGTGGGTCATTTTAATCTTCTTCTTGGATTTGAGAGGTTGGAGTTGATTCGTCTAACATCTTTTTAGGAGCATTCTTTTGGATGTATCTAACCCATTGCAAATAATTTCAAAATTATGTTGAAGATTAAGTGGTACGAAATTGTCAATATTGAATTGAAACCTAGATAACATATTCTCAATGTACCTCTTTTTGCAGTGATATTTTGTTGAAAACTTGGAGATTTCATTCTTTCAAGAGGAATTTGTAGAAAGTTCTGGAAAATTGTTTATCCCATGTACCACTCTCTTTAACACTATTTTCATCTGATGATCTTTTATATTCGGCTTCTTGTTGATTAGGTCTCAATGGCACTACTTCCCTAAGAGCTTTTGGTTGACGCATATGAAACTCTTATGTAATATCCAATCCTAAATCGCAAACAGAATCACAAAGTTTAATTGCATCTTAAATCCATTCCTTAATTTCCTTGCAGTTTGAATCTCTCTAGTTTAATGAGGAAATCATAAGTTGTTTAACCTTTTTGGAGAATTTTACAATATTCTTAGGATTGAATTGTTTCCCCAATCAACAATATAACCATATTTATTATTTATCATTTTGTCCTCTTGCATTATTAATTCATTTGTATCATTAAGGGACAATAGCTCTAGGAAAAACCTGTAGATTTGTATCCATCTACTTGTAAAATTTAAGTTGAACCTTCTTTAATTTTTTATTTGCCTATAAGGCCTATTCTTTTAGGAAACTGATACTTGTAGCAATTCCTCACCTTTGCTTTAATTGTTGCTACAAGGATTTAAATTCTTTCTTGAAAGTTGAAATTTATTTCTCTTGAGTTGTATTCAAATCTTCAATTTCCTTAGTATTTGATTAGTCAATTCTATTAATTTTGTTTGACACGCCTCTTCCATACTTGAATTATCAAGATTATTATTTTTCTCTATCTATTTAATAGTTAAAGCAAAGCCTTCTACAAGCACTGTGGAATGTCTTTGCTATTCTTCATTGAAAATTTTGTTCTTTTCCAGTTGTGCTTCAATTTCTTTGATCTTATTGAAAAAAAATCATATACATCAAAGAGATTTCAACTGTATGTTGAGTATAATTCATGAAAGCTCTGAGGACTCGAGTTGACTCTTTATCTTTACCTTTGTGTTTATCTTTGTGATTACCTAAGACTTTCCAACTTAGTTTTGTAACAATTTCATTAGAATCAAGCTTCCTCTTTTTGGTCCTCTTAACCATTGATTTGGTGTGAGAGTTGAAATACTAATCACTTGAAGCAGTAATTGTTTCGGTAACTGGTTCAACTTTAGATAATAGTCTTAAAATAGAAGAGGCAACTGGAATATTTGTTTAAATAGGAGTTAATGAAATTCCTGGAGACCAATCTTCTTAAATTTGCATTGATGACTTAGGAGTCTTTGAAACATCTTGAACTAATTCCTTATGAATCCTCTGATTTTTTGTAGTGACCTTCATTGCACTTTGATAAACTTCTATATTAATATATTGGACAAACCATTCAAACAATTGTCTTTAAACAATTTATGCCTGTGAAAAATCCATATCTATGGAAATATATGGTTGATCTGGTTGGTCAGGTATCTCAACACCAGTTATCATCTTTTATGCCATAGAAAAATCTTGCTTCTAAGTTATTTCCTTCTTTATGTTTTCAGACTTTTCAACTTGTTTCTGTGTACTACTTTCTTTGTCTTTTTTGGTCAAATTAGTTGAAACATAAGATTGCAATAAAGATGTAAACTTAAGTTGAACTGAAGATTTTGATACTCCAACATTTTTCTTTGACATATGCAGAGAAGTAGGTTCTGTAGGAATATTAGTAAATCAAAAAGTCAAATTTCCAAATAATTTTAAATTTTCAAGAGGGATTGAAGTATAGAGACTCCTCTGTTTAAGATAAAATTCATAATTATCCTCCCTAAATTGTTGTAGTTTAGCCTTCTCTTCATCATCCACGAATTAGTTTTTTGAGTTGCTTGATCAAAATTATCAACATGAATAAAAACGTAATCATACAAGGGTTTTGTATGTTGAAAATATTTTGATAAGATTATCAATTTGTAATGATTATGATAACATTTTTGGGGTCATATCTAAAGTAGGTCATGGAATGCAACCAATTTTTTTATAATTGCTCTACTTCAACAACAGCATGTCATCTACCTTTAAGCATAATTTGACCAACTTTAATAGAAAAATTGGGTGATGCTTTCATTTGCATTTTATGCAACATCCTAGGTTGGACATGAAGTGTAGTTTGATTGGCTATTTCTCTGACAGCCAGTCTATCAAGTATATACCTTGGAAAAAAACAAGGTCTTATCTCACTTCCATAAATCCTTATAGAATAAAACTTCTCTTCTATAAGTCAATCACCAATTTTAGAAAGGGATTCCTGAAAATCTTTACTAATTCTTGGGGGATATTCTCCAAACAAAGCTTCATGAAGAGGAATCATGATATTATTGCATATATCGTAAAAGTGTTGTTTAAATCGGCTTTCCCATAAGATAGTAATATAATCCTGAATAGCTTGTTGATGATTGAAATAAAAACTCAATTCCATCATTGGAAATGGAATTGAGGCCATAACCACATCCATGAGATAAGCAGAGATATAAAAACCTTGTTCCAACCCTAGAGGAGAAATTATAGATACCTTAATGGCTTCCGATATATTTTGAGACAAAAAATCTACCAAAATGAATCTCTTTGACTGTTTGTGAATTCCATAAATAAGAGGAACCCATTCAACTTTACAATGCTCAGGATTCACTTCTCGATATAGTCTGGAAAGCATCTTGATTATATATCTAAAAGGGGATTTGGGGATTTCTACTAGGTGACCTTTTTTTGTTTTTAATTTGTATCTTTCAGGGTCATGGAACCACTCTTTAATAACTAAGTTATAATCCTTGTTCTTATTTTTTAGGACATTATCATGGAATTCATCTAAAAATTCTTTGTTCAAAACAATTTTAGGAGGATTCAACTTATAGATATAAGTAAGGACTTCAATGCTTCCAAGAGGCAATCACATTTTGGTTATGATAAAATATATATTAAGTTGGAACATGAGCATGCATCAAAATCCAACTTATCATATCATAATAAAGAAAAATGTTGGACCTCACTAAAATTTTATGCAACTTAGTTTTTGCTTCATAATATGAAGAAGATTCATCATCTGAATTTTTTTATTCTACCCATTTTCTTTCTTTGAAGAAACTAAATATTTCTTCCCATGAATGCTTACCTGTGTCTTGAGTCTTGTAAGTTGTATATGAAATGAAGGAAGGATTTAAATTGGTATCTTTGAATCATATAAATTTTGTTGCTTTCATTTTCATCTTGATTTCTTGAACTTCATGTCTACAAGCTTGTGTTTTTCCTTTCTTAACCATTTTCAAATAACCTGTAACAGAGTATAAAAAGCAATAAGAAAAGGAATTTAACAAAACAAAATGAGCAATTTTAAAATATCAATTAAAATTAAGCCTAATACTAACCAGTATAATGCATTTTTGGTAGAATTTCACTATTGTTTCTACAAAAACTTAAGAGTTTTGTGCATAGATAGCTTGAGGAATTTTAACAAAGAAAACTCAAATTTCACCCTTACACTTGCATCCCTATAAAGGAGGCCATGGAGGTGATCAACCGCCTAACGGATCCTGGTACTGCTCGGTTAGTTGAGATCTGTCTCACTTCCACCTTCTTCGGTTTTGAGGGCGAGTTCTTTGAGCAGACCTGCGGTGTTGCCATGGGCTCACTCCTATCCCTTGTCGTTGCTAATCTTTTTATAGAAGATTTTGAATCCAAGGCTCTAACCTTAGCCTGCCTCCTACCTAAACTTTGGAAAAGATTTGTAGATTACACTAATGTCATCTGGTCTCATGGCCCAGAGGAGTTAGATATCTTCTTCAATCATCTCAACAGTCAATCCTCCACCATTAAGTTCACCATGGAATAGGAAGTCGATGGTTTCCTCCCTTTCCTTGATATCCTTATTTCAAAGAATATTGACGGTTCCCTCTCCCACCAAGTGTTTCAGAAGAAAACACTTACGGAGCAATATCTTCATGCCAGTTCCCATCATTTCTCGGCTCAGAAGTTGGGTGTTCTCAACACCCTCGCTACTCGTGCCCTAAGGATCTCTAATGAAAAGAGCTTCGAGAAAGAGAAATCCCATCTTCTTAATGTCTTTGTTGAGAACGGTTATAGTAGATACCTGGGTCAGAAGGCTTTCCTCAAAGCTTCCAAAAATTCGGTAGTTAAAAAAGAACATAAAGAACGAGTCCCAGGGTCCATCTACCTTTTGTTCAAGGGACCACTGATAAGATTGCGAGGATTCTTAAGAAACATAATGTTCCCTCGACCTTTAGAGCCCTTAACACCATTTGTAAGTCCCTCCGATCAGTGAAGGATCTTGTCGACCCTAAGGACATGAAGGGTGTCTATATTATTCCTTGTTCCTGTGGGACCCCTTATATTGGTGAGACTGGACGCTCCATTAATCAAAGAATTAGTGAGCACGCATCTGACCTTAAACATAGAAGAACCAAATCTTCCGCACTAGCAGAGCATGCGAAGAAGACCAAACATCATGTGTGTATTGAGAAGGCCAATGTTATTGCTAGAGTTTCACAATTCCATCACCGAAAATTTAGGGAAGCCCTTGAGATTGAAAGAAGGCCAAGCAATCTCAATAGAGATGACGACTGGAAGATTAGTAGTTGCTGGGTCCCGGCCCTCACTTCCTAGTTGTTTCCTCCCCTTCCTCTCCTCCCTCTTTTAATAGTTTGTTCTAGATTTTTTAAGAAATTTCCCCTTGTTATCCTTTAACCTGCTTTCTTTAGCCATGGTTCTTTGATCCTCTTTGGAAATCTTCCTTGATTTCTTATTTTTAAGAGATAATCCTTTTCATACCTTTCTTAGTGGGTTAGATTATATAGTATAAGATATTTAAATAGCAAATTTATATTCCAAGTAGACGGCTTTACTAATAAATTTATATTAATTAGTTATCCATCCTTTAATTAAATACTATTATTATAACACTATTATATTAATAATAATAATACAATAAATCCTTACAATTACTAATTTCCCTAGAACTATTAATATAATTTCCTATTAGAGTACTAATAAATTGATACCCTAACCATTATACCTTAACCATTAATAATAAAAATAATACTATCACTATAATTACTTTTAATATATGTTAAATATTAGTATAGATATCATGACTAATCTAAATAATCTAAGTATATATAATATAACATTAATTAATATTATTTTAGTTAATGTTAAATCCTTACATTTACTAATATCCCTAGATCTATTAATACTTATTCCAATTAAATAGCCTTACTATCAAATTTATATTAATTAGTTACACAAGACATTAATAATAAGATTAATACTATAACATTATTATAATAATAATATAATATTAATTATTACTAACAATTATTTTCCCTAGATATAATATTATATGTCAACATTTCAAACAATTTTATTATATTCCCTAATAGTAACTCAAATTTGGTTAACTTTTCACTTAAATAGCATATGATAGGTATTAAAATGATATTTGCTTTAGCATAATAATATTATATAGTTAAACATCTTGAATAGTCAAATATAGCCGTTCTTGGTCAATCTTAGTCGTTTCTTAGTATAGTCGTTTTCAGTCAAACCTAGTTGTTGCATGATTTGCTCTCCCTATTTAATATGCAGCCATGATCTGATTCTTCAACTTGTCTTGAGGATGAACCACACTTTCGAAACGCGTCGACAAAGGTATTATCATGTGATTTACGCCGAAAAACTTTTCATAAACTTGATATGGATCACAGAAGCCTCAATTCAACAATCAAACTACTTCTCAAAAGAAACAATAGTGAACTTATCAAAAATCATGTGAAATAAATAAAACATGTAAATTGCATATTGGTTCATTAATGTCCATTAAACCTGAAATGAAATCCAACCATTAAACCACTCGTAACCCGAGTTAGTAATTGAGTAGTCATAAGGTCAGGGGTTTTATTAATATTTAAGATTGTGTTGAACATCAATCTGTCTATTACCTAACCTCCAGCCTTATTTAATTAAATTGAAACAAAATAAAAATAACGGAAAATCATGTAAAAACCCAAAAAGTGACTACACTAATTGGAAGGTCGAAACGGTCAGGAGATGGGGTAGTCAAAGTTCAGGACAAGCAGTATTAAGGCATAAGCACGTGAATACATGATTCACGTTATTCGAAGATCGGGATAGTCAGGAGGTCAGGTGTCCAAGGTCGAGGCAAATTTTCAATGGTATTCAAAATTCTTACCTATGACCTCTGACCTTAACTATTTATTATTGTATAGGTTTTATTCATTATTTTTTTAATTATATAGTAATAAATATGTTTTATTGAGGAATTTTACATGAAACATAAATTAAATAAATTTGAAGGTTCCTTATACAAATTTTAAAAATAAGGGGGTTGTTGTAGGCCTAACAACAATCCGACAGCGTTAGATTCCACACCATTAATAGGATCCCATTTGTCGATTGGGGAGATGGGAATCACTATAAGTGATGATAATCAGGTTATGAACTCGGCTAGTTTCCACTTTGATAGGGACACCAATCAGATTGTTTAGGAGAGTGAGAGAAGGAGATATTTAGCTTGAGAGCGAGAAAAAGCCATCTCAGTGACCAAAAAGAGAAATACAGTGTCCAACGCTTTAGATAACCCGTTGGCCATAGCCTTAGTTAGGATAAGCTTTTTCTCAGCAGCATAAATAAATGTTAAACAACTAATGCAAAAGGTAAAAAACCCAAGATAAGAGCTTGAAGAAAGAACATCAAGAAATCGAAAGGTTGTCGAAGGAAAATAAGGCATTATCAAATTCAAGCTCTTATGATAAATATCATCAGAGTGCAACGTCGAAAGTGAAAAAATAATTGGAAGACATTGTGAAGAAATTGTACTAGGAGCCCAGGAAACTACAAAAGATGGATGACATACTTATCTCGATTCAAAATGTGATTAAAGGAAACGGTGTGCAACTCATAAACACCTTGTCAATCATTGATATGATGCATGAATGGAGTACAAAACACCCTGATTCACTAGAAGAATTGCCACGGAAATGTTGGCATTATGGCTACTGTGTTGGTCTTGATGTCAACCTGGAATGTGATCTTGTCACACCATGTCAACCTGGATCATGATCCAGTCACACTATGTCAACCCAGATCTTATCACACTATTGGTGATTAGCAGCAGAATTGATGTGCCTGGCTAGGTAATGACTCATGATGACATCCCGATGCTTGTAGAAGAGGGTAGACAAGTTTTGAGATGCTTGTAGGAGAGATTGGACAAGATTAGGAAAGTGTTAAAGTAATTTGATTATGTTTTGGACAAAGGATATTGGTAACTCGGGTTCCTAAGTAAACACAATGCATTATAATGCACTCTAGAGAGCCATTTACTTGGTTTATAAAACAACTCCCAAACATAGTGTATGTTATACCCTAAAGTGAAGAAATTGAGAATACCATAGGCAAACATCGAATTTCCCATAGATTTCAAGTGCGAGAAGATGCTCAACATTCATTGGATATAGTAAATATCATTGTCAACAAATCCCTGGGTTTTCCCATGGTAATTTGTTATGGCCACAATCCCCCCATAAATTTTTACAAAAGATATGCGGACCCTCTATGTAAATTTTGGTCATACCACTCCTTTCATGCTTTGATTTTGTTAATTTTGCGAGATTTTTACGTATCTTAGTTTTCCATTTTGATTTCTTCATTGTGTGTGGTTTCTCACCATATTCCCAATGACTTTAATTTTGTTAAATTTAGATTTATGATTTGAAAATAGATTTTGTTCGAAGTTTGAGTGATTTTCAATGCTCGACCCCTTTAATTAATCTAAATTAATTAAATTAATTATAGTGTATTTAGTTAATTTGTAAATAATAATATTTAATTAATTTTTATTTTAATTACTTATTTGATTAATATTTGATTTTAAAAACCACCTGATTGAAAACTTTTATATATATATATATAAAACATGTATTAAAATTTTCATTGTTATATATATATGTATATGTATATAACCTTATGCTTACCTCATCCCGCTTTTTTTTGGCGCGGAATTTTTATTTGATTACATTTTATTTCTCCAGGGAACTCAACTCCAAGATGATGCAAGCTTACCGTAAGTGGAAGGAGCCCTAAGAGATCACGTTAAGGGAGGTTTTACACTCGGTAGATTGAAAAGATTGGAGTGGTGGAAGGCCCACACTCCACGCATAGGTCTCCACTTACTACTCCACATTAACTTCCTACTTATATCTCCAATAACCTCACATATCATTTTCCTTATACCTCATGTAATCTCATTTATGAAATCTTTTTTTTTTTAAACATTGTTTTACACTTTGTTTTTAGTGTGATTTTTTAGAAGCTTTTCGGTGGATTTTCTGGTCTAATTTCTCTAAAATCCGGCAGGAATTCATTGAAATCACAAGTTTGATGGGTAAACTCTGCACAATAGAAGTGCTCTAGGGGTTTTTCAGAATGTTGAATCCATATATACAGTCAAAAAACTAGTTTAAACAACACAAATCAAGATGTTACCACAAATTTTTCCGCCGGATCTCAAGATGTTACCACAAATTTTTCCGCCGGATTCCAGCACCGGAAACTCCAAAAAATCACACTAAAAACAACTCCATTGTTTTATATTATTTAATATTTTTATAATTTATTTATTTAAAATTACTTTTATTTGTTTATTTGAATAATTTGTTTTATTGATTCGTTATGTTATTTAATATAATTTTATATTATGTTATTTAGATTTTATATTTGAAATCAAAAATTCGTATTAAAGTTAAATATTAATAAACTGCCTAGAAATTTTGCTCAAACATTGCATTTTCCAGAGATTTAGTAAAAATGGCAGCTCTATGTTTGCAACAAGAAGCTAATTCTTTTAGCTTTGTTTTTGGAATTTCACTGTTCCAAAACCTCTTTACAATTGCAAATGCATTTCAACTTATTGATTTTTCCAAGGAAATCTTTATAGAGAGCAATGAAAAAAGCATGAATTTCTTTTTATTTTATTTATTAATTTCAATTTTAAATGAGGAATTTGTTGTGGCAGTTTTGATGTTTTCAATTTTATGTGCAAATATAATTGGTTTTTGATAGCAAATTTGGGAGAGAGTTGTTGAAGAGGATGAGGCAAAGCGATTTGGAGCAATGAGGTTGATCCAACAAAAGGGAAAATGAGGATTTGCAACTCAAAATTTGATGGGTCAAACTCTTTGCAACAACTCTCCATTTTTCAAAATTCTTTTTGTAAATTATAATTATGAATTTGCAGGAAGAATGGGTTCTAGATCTGAAAGCTTGGGGGAAATTCTATGCGAAAAAGAGGGTTTTTTGCACTACTGTAAAGGACAAAATTTTGTAGAGAATTAAGCATTTTTTTGTACCATAGTTAGGGACATTCACAGATATATATCTTAGCTACGAAAAAATTCAGGGACATTCACAGATATATATCTTAGCTACGAAAAAATTCAGGCTATCTGAAAATTTCAAGTACTCAAAGGCTTTGATAAGATCTTTAAACTATTGTACACTTTCGTCAGAGATAAACATTGGTTGATGACATGTATTTAATAAAAGATTGATGCAATTCTTGATCCATATAAGTATGTGGCTTTTGGGTTTTGCGCTATTGTGAATTCATTTAATCATATGTTTGTTTAAATCATTTGAAAGTTATCTTTTAATGGTGGATCTAATTGACATCGAGTTAAATAACGAATTCGAATAGATAAGCATGGCATAATTGTTAAATATTTAGCAAGTTCATGTAAAGTTTATCTTGGTTTTAATAATGATTGTTTTATGAGAACTATTTCCTTAAGGGAATGATATTATTGAGTTTGAATTCATTCTATTTGAACTTGGATGTATGTGCAATAGAAATCCGACAACTATTCGTCAGATAACTAAATGTATATACTTGCTTGAATTAGTAGTAAGTCTCGGAACTATTTCCTTGGCTTATTGACTTCATTTTTATTCTAAATTCAAAGTTGGTCCAAATCTTCACTACCTTGCTCTTAGTTGGGATCATATCTATATCTCCCCAATCAAGATATACTCAGGATTCATTTTTTGTTGCTTGCACCTTATAATAGATTTGCATTTAGAAATATAATAGATTTGCATTTAGAAATAATCCATAGCATTTTTACAAGTCTCTTTTCGCAGGAGAAACTTTAGGTGTGGCATGGTTGATCCCTCAATTCAACTTAAGAACTACTTTCTTGCAAGCATGCAATAAGAAAGCATGTTTGGTTTCCTCTTCTTGTTTATAATTAATTAAAAACATCACAATTTAGCAGGAAGGGTGAGAGGGTAAATGGACCCAATAGAACCAGTCAGAATGACCAAATCAAACGAATAAAAGCTTAGTTTGGGGCTCTGACTGGGTGGTCTTCCTAAATGTTGATGAGTTTATTTTTGGCCATCAACATTTTTGGTGCTAGAAAGAGGACCAACATTAAGTTATCTTTTTTAAGTTTTTGTGTCTTTAAAGTTTTATCTATTTTCAATGGCTCCTTCTAAACTACCTATTTGGAGTTTCTTCATTGGACTTCCACCTGCCACTACTCCACTAAAGGTAATAAAGCTTTTGTTGAAAACAAAGTTTAATGGTAAGAAGAATGTTTTTCTTATGATCATATTCTTCAATATTTTAAATTGTAATAATTATGATATTGAAGAAGGCGTTATGTGCAAGATGTTTACTCTTATTTTGATAGGGTTGGCCAATGACTAGTGTAGATCATTATTATTTGCTTCTATACACACTTGGGATGAATTCACAAAAACATTCCTTCATACATTTCAGGATTACGATTATGAAAAGTTTAGAGATAAACTTGAAGTACTTCGTAGATTTGAAGGCGAGTATTTCGATGATTTTCTTATTATATTTAAATTAATTTGTTTTCAATTTTAGTCCAAAGATTTACCTCTTGAGTTTAAATTAATAAGATGGTTTAGAAATTTAGTTTCTCTTCCCTGCATTTTAAATCCATACAATGAAACAATTTTAAGCTTTGATGGGTCTGTTATCACTCTGTAATTTTCCCAGTTATGAAAGGAAAACCTGGACATAACATTGAACCGATCTTGGAGATCAAAAGCTGACCCTTCCAATCCAAAGATGGATATCTCTTGACTCAGTTATCCAATGTCACTTCAACCACTGGTCATGTAATCAACACAGTGGCTAGGTCTTTTGTCAAATCGGAACTGTAGGGGCTTGGTTGGGTTGAACAGAGTAGAAACCATTGGGCATGGAGTCAAGGGTGAAATATCAATGAGAAGTCTTCAAGATTGGTTTTATGAGACATTACTTTCTAAAGGAAAGATTTATAATGTTGCACTAGACACAACATTGTTGCAATATGGCGATTGGAATAAATAACATTTCAATTAAAACATGGCACTATCAACAATGTATTTTCTAATAATATCATAAAGACATTGAGAAATATTTGAATGTGATAGAGTAGAGAATCAAAGATGAAGTTTATTTTGATGAATTAGAGCATCACAAGATGAATTCCAATTCTATATACGGTCATTCAGATACTAAAGAAATATAAAATATGAAATATTGAGCAAGAAACACATAGACTAAGAGTCAGACTATGAAAATACCATAACATGAATCTTTGGAGTAATGAGTCCACTACTTCTCCTTGAATTGCTTTGATTAATATATAGTAAAAATATACACAATAGTATTCTTTCGCTTTTCAAAGTCTAACCCTTAACCTTTCTTTTACATCGTCTTTATAGAAAGATCACATATTTCATAGATCCACATTTTCTGGAAAGATTTGATTTACAAAATATATGCACATCTAAACCTTATAACTAAGTTTAACATATGACTAAACAAAATACTAGTTTCTTATTCTCCCAATTTTCAACCTAGATTGATATCTATATATTATGTTGAAGAAGTGCATTTGGTACTACTTGTTGATATCCTAGAGGCAAATTTGGAACTAAATGTCCAAAATCAGGACAATCTAGAACTGCTAACTGATATGCTTTGACTTCTTTTCCCAAAAAATGTCTAAGTCCTCTTTGATTTATCCCATTTTATCCAATAGAAATAACCCAGTTGTATGAGAAATCGCTTCCAGAAAGGGTATATTTAGCATTGTGCAAGAACAATCATTTGTAACCAATATATCCCAATTTCCAATTATCAAGCAAGATTACAATATCCAAATATAATTTAGAGAGACACTTAAAAAAAAAAATTACTTAATGAAGCTATGATAACAATGCTTCTTGATTACTTATATGTGCTTATCATGATTACTCTTTCAATGATTAAATTTGGTAATTAGGACAAGAGGAATATTTGAGATTAAAGGAGCACAATTATAAGCAATTAGATGAGCTTATTGATAGTGAAATTATATTATGAAATGCAACAAAAAGATTCAAACTCGCTAATAGTTTCTCTCATTTGATGGAGTGTTATCGAACTTTCAACCAAACAGGTATTTGTTAGATCTATCTTCGTCGAGTGATGGAAGTTCAAGTAGGATAGAAAAAGTTGACCAAACATTTTGCTACATTGTTTAGCAGGCGAAGATCAACTAGAGGTGAAAAGATTAGAAGAAAAATCCATAGGCACATGAAATTTTTTCTCGCTAAAGGGGGGTCATGTTCTTATGATAATGAGAGAATAGATGACATCGAGGTGCCCTTGAGGTACAAACATCTAGTGAAACAATGGGTACCCAAGGATCTTCTTGAAATAAACATCGATTTTTTTGTCAATGAAAGGACATACCGCATTGCCTCATCATCATTACATGGTTAGGAGTTATATTCCATGGATGGAGTAAAGGTATGTTATGACGGATTAACTGAATTGATGGAGTATGTCGAACCTTGTTACATCTACAATTATTGGGTACGACTAGTCCAATATACCAAAAGTATGCGAAGATATGTCGTGGCCTCAAATTATATATAACTAAAAGACAATGATCAAAATAAAGGTGCAACTATGTATATTGATGGAAGGTTAAAAGCAGCCGGGAATATTGCAAGGTTATAAATAGTATATGGCTCGTGACCACAAATAAGAAACTCAATTGCATATTTGAGGGGCATGAAGGAAACCGTGTATTTGTATGTGCTATAAAATCAATAACTGTAGGGGAAGAGTTGCTCATTGATTACAATTTGAATCGAATAGATACAAACGTTGCTATTATGGGAGCACTATGTATTCTATTTTACCCAACTTTAGACATATGCCAATAGTGGTTTTCTTATTAACATAATGATGATTAATTGTGGATGGATTGTTTGATTTTTTTTTAATGTGTCATAACGAACTTTCAAAATATCATAATATTACAAGCAAGTATTTAACTAGCTAAACTTCCCCTCTTATGTTAAAAAATGGAATTTTTTATTTATATAAAATGTTTCATAAAATTCAAATCTTTGAATGTTTATAGTTGAGGATGGTGGAAAAAAATTACAAATTACACATATTTGATCAATAGGGTGACAAGGGGAAGGCGCTAGCCTCAGAGCAGTCCATAGATGCTCGTGAGGAAGTACTTAGTGAAGAAGCAATTTTTTTGTCCATTGATCTTATCCAAACAATAAGGAAGCTTCAAATGAAATTAAATAAGAAACAAAGTTCTTTAACTCTAATTGAAATGCAAACAAAAGAGATAAAAGGCCAAATCAAAACCCCAAGGGTCCAAATTAAACACTATTGGGTAATCAACTCATTTAATTATCCCATTTATTTCTTTATTTATGATTTTAGTTATCTCATCCTTTATAATAATAAAAAACTCTTCATTTTACAGGAGTTTTTGAGGGAGTACAATCCTCATGGTGTGACTATGGGGGATGACATTGGTATAAGCATTGATGCTCTGCCTATGAGTGACACACCAGTCACTGAGAGTGGCACACCCGTTGAACCACACACATCAAGATCTTCACCCCCTGAACAACATACGCCAAGATCTACACATGATGTTGTGGATGCAGAGCATGATCCCGTCACAAATTTTGAAGCGAGTTTTCCTAGATATTCTCGTGTTACTAACACGTTAACACTATCGATTAAATTTTTGGTAGATGATGACCATGTCCCCATGAAATTAAAGAATATTCCAGGTACTTAAGAAGTGTCTTAAATATTAAGTACAATCTAATTGAAATTTATGTATAGTTTGTGCTTATTTTAAACTAATGATAATATTGTTTTGCAAGAAACGATGTATTCTATAGGTGCTTGTATGACCAAACCTTGGAACTCTTTGGGTCCATCATTCACACAAAATGGAAATCCAAAAGTTCCAAGTTGAAGGATCAACTTATGAGTAGGATGGTTGGCATGTTCAGTCAGGGTACGTTCAATAAAATTGGAGTTACCTCCGAGGCAAGCTTACATTTAAAACATTTGCGGGACCAATATAGGTGTCATTTGGAAAGGAAAAGGTCGTATTAGCACTCTCTAGCGATTCCAGAAACAAAGTGGAAAGCCCTCATGACAGATGTAACCGAGAAGGCACTTTAAAAAGCATGGAAGATGCCACTTGGACCAAGAAGGTATGAGATACTTTTAATAATGTAATAATGGTGATTTATCATCATTACAACATCTAATTAATCTTTTAAATATAGGCTCTAAAGGATGAGGCCTTTAGAGATTTGGTTCGAGAATACTAGCATCAATGTGTTTAAGGGGAGGGTAGATATGTCGCCATGCAATTTGTAGACAATCTTAAAAGAATGAAAACGGAAACTATTCTATAGGTTAAGGAAAAAATCAAAAGGGATGAGGAGGCTCTTAAGAAGATTGAGATAGAACTAGAGCAGTTGGAAGATCTAGGGAATGGGGGATACACAACAAATTATTCCAAATAACATATTATCCATCTAGAGTCATACAGGAGAAGGCTTCTTGAAGAAAAGGAAGAAACCTAGAGGCTGAAGAGCAAAGCCATGTGATTGCTGGTAGGCGATGAAAACACAAAAAATTTCCAACAATTTACTAGGGATAGACAGGCCATCAACACTATTTGGGCCCTGGAAAATCTTACAGGAGAAATGTTCTTGAATTTTTAGGCCCTCGCCAGACTTGGTACACAACACTTATGGTCCCTATTCATTGCTCCTAAGGAGGATACTCTAACTGAAATAATTCGAATTTCTTGTTTCTTTCCTAGATACATCGATGAGGAAGCCAACAGAGAATTAATGGAACTGATAATTGAAGGAGAATTATCAAAGGCACTTCATGGGTTCAAAAAGGAAAAAAGTTCGAGAACAAATGGTTGGCCGGTGGATTTTTTTGTTTAATTCTATGATCTTTTGGGAAATGACATGCTAAATGTGGTTGAGGAAAGTTGAAGGTCTAGTGGAATATATATCAAAGGAGCAGTTTGCCCATATTATATAAGAACATATCAAAGGAGTAGTTTGCATTCTTGGATAACAGACAAATGCATGAGGCCATTAGGGTTGTACAAGAAGGCCTCCATAGTCTGAAGACCAAAAATTCCAAAGGTATGGTTCTCAAAATCAACTTGTCGAAAGCCTATAATAGATCTAGTTGGTTATATATTAGAATGCTACTAACTCGTCTGGTATTTGATATCAATTTCATCAATTTGATCATATTATGTATCTATATTATCACCTTTGTTTTTCTAATAAAGGAGCAGTTTTCATTATTGGATAACGAACAAATGCACGAGGCCATTGGGGTTGCACAAGAAGGCCTCCATAGTCTGAAGACCAAAAATTCCAAAGGTATGGTTCTCAGAATCAACCTATCGAAAGCCTATGATAGTTCTAGTTGGTTATATATTAGAATGTTACTAACTCGTTTGGTCTTTGATATCAAATTCATCAATTGCATCATATGATGTGTCTATATTATCTCCTTTGTTGTTCTAATAAATGGCTTAGCATCAAAGTTATTTCATGCTAAAAGGGGTTTGTGTCAAGGTTGCCCACTATCTACCCTATTGTTTCTCCTTATAGTGGAAGGGATGAGCATGCTTATAAGGGAAGCTAAAAGAAGAGGTGAGTTAAGAGGGGCTTTGGTGGCTTGTGATTTAACTCTGTCCCATATCCTCTTCGTGGACGATGTGTTGTTGTTTATTGATAGATCTAGGTGGGACTCAAACAATGTTAAAAATGTTCTTTCCCTTTTCAGTAAGACTATAGGGATGGAGATTAATATCCAGAAATCCTTTATCTTAGTTGTAGGATGGTCTACAGATGAAACCCTTGATTCTTAAACTCTTCCATTTTCAACCAATGACTTTTGACAAAGGGATTAAGTGTCTTGGTTTTCACCTAAAATCGAATAATTATAAATAAAAAAAGTCGATTGGTATTGGAAACAATTCTTGTTTTTTGGATCTCATTGTCATGGATTCCTGTAAAAAATAATATGTAGATTCAAAACTACTCATGAAATTTACTAAATCACAAATCTTGAAACTACTCTACTAATTTGGGGAAGTTAATTCACAATCTATAACACAAATCATAGACATGCAAAAGAAAACATCACACATGCATAAAGATTTATCTACGGGAAATCAACTGCTCAAAACACCTTCCTATCTACATTGCATTAATCAAAGAATAGAGATGAAATACATATGCTTGCTCAAGCCTAAGCACACCCTGCAAGTGTATAGTCTATCCCTTTGCCTGGCTGAATAACTCTAGCAAAAACTTAGCTAATTTTCAATCCCCCCAAGCTCATATTTCCTTATGATGTTCCTTGAGGAATTAGGACCCTAATAATTAGGAAATTCCCTCATCTGGATTGCACAATTCTTCTATGCTCTTCCTTTGATTGCATGCGCCACTTGTACACTTCGGAATAGTTTACAACTAATAGTACACTACCTTGGAATATCCATGTCAATTGGCTAACTCAAATTATCTACATGCATGAGCCAATTTAGGCTAATTGATAAGTTATCTAGATGATCATTGGGTGTGGTTGAAGTTCCACTTCTAGAACTTGACCTCCACTAGTTCTTCTGACAATTAGAACTAGTTTAACTGACAATAAGTCTATGTAACTGAACTAAAATGCTACAACTTAAATTAACTCAACCTAAGCTCCTAAAATTTAGGAATCACTGCACACAAATGAAATTCATGCCCCTAACTCAAATTAACTAAGCTAGACTCCTATTTTTTAGGAATCAACTCAAGCAAACTGAACTTGAACTCATTAACTCAAATTGAGTGTTCTTAATTGAGCGACAAGAGCCATGCCACCTCAATTAACTCCTCCAAGTTATCTGCTGATGTGTAATTTCAGATTTCCTCAATTTGATTGAGGCAAAAATAAAAATTGAGAATTTCTTGTTGCATTTTCAACACTTCCTCTTAGCAAGAAAGGGATTATCAACCACCCCTATCCTGCACATGTAGAATGCATTGCATGCAACACCTCTCACTATTGTTGCTGCAACTACAACACCTGCAACTGAGAAACATCCAAAAAAATGAATCAATTGTGTTTGCAACTGTCTACTGGAAAAACTGTGTTGATGCTGACTCTTCTATTAAGCCTCCTGCTCTGTTGTCAACACTCCTCGGTATTTGACTGAAACTGATCCTCCTGCTACTGAATATTGTGATCCCTCGTAGCAAGGTAATAATCCATGAGGAGAACACCTTAATGGACCTTGCCCAAATTTATACAACTGTTGGACTAAGGATCTACATAGCTCCACCTCACTCCTAGAGGTATAGTTGCATGTGCTCCCTCTACCCACTTGGCTCAAATTGTCCCCTTACTAGAGGCCTTTGCTTTAATGGATGTCTCCACACTTCCTCCTCTCTGCCTCTCCATTTGTGGCTGCTCCACAACTTCATGAGGCTTCTTCTGAGGCTGCATGTTGAGAAGTCTAACATGCTCCCTCTCAACCGCCATATCGCTAGTCTCTGCTTTGCTCCTCAAGGATTTGCATGCATCTTCTACCTCAAGTGCTATAGGTACTTGAATCGAACCCCGACCTACTTCACCTATCCCGTGGCTATGTGTCTCAGGAATGCCTTTCCTATGTTGAAGATCACATCATAACCACAGTCTTCCAAAACTACAATGGAGATGAGATTTTTCTTTAGACCCAGAACAAACATCACATCCTTGAGTTTGAGAGGGGAGCCTGACTCCCTTTAAAAGGTGACTATACCAATCCTGGTCGCTTTGTACCTTCCTTCATCTCCCATATCGATGTGCATCGGGAAATATTTCTCATCCAAATCATTGAAAAATCATTTATTCCCCATCATACTGAATGAGGCATCGTTGTCTAAGTACCACACACTACCCATCACGGTGCCTGCCATGCATGCGATGAGAGTGAAGGCAAGCTCGAACTGTGAAGCCAAATATTCACCTGTTGCTACTATTGTAGGCTCCTTTCTTGTCTTCTTATGTGGACACTTCATGGCATAGTTCCTGAATTCATGACAATTGAAACACTTGATTTTGGACAAGTCTTTCTTCTTGCCCTCTTGGTTGGAATTAGCCTCACCTTGGGACTTCTTCCCCTTGGTCTTGACTAATGCCTAGTCCTCTTCCTCTTCTTTGGATAAAGTCCCATCTCTAGTATTCTGCCTTATTTCCTCCTGTATCAAGTCATACCATAGGCGTTCCCAATTTGGTAGTTTCTCCATCTCATTCACCGAATCTTAGTAGTTGTGCTAACTCTTGGGAAGGCCTAGAAGGGATAGGATTACCAAATCATATTTTGCAACAGTAACACCAACTTGACCAAGTTCATCGCGACATTGTGTGAACTTGCTTAGGTACTACGAAATAGTCTCGTTCTTTTGCATCTTGATATTTCAAAGTTTATCCTTGAGCGCCAACTTCCTATGGTCACCACTATTCTAAAACAAATATATCAATGCTTGCCACATTGCATACAAAGTCTCTTTCCTATTGATATTTGAGATAGTGTGGTCTCGTACTCCCTCCAATATGATTATCCTTGCGTTTGCTACACACTTCTTCCATTTTACAAGATCCTGAGTATTAGATGTTGCTTGTTTTGGGATATCATTATCGATGAATTCCTTCAATCCATGATCTTCTGCCACTGCCTCCATGCGGTCCTTCCAAGCAACATAGTTTGAGCTTCCCTCAAGGGCATACTCGAGTCTTAGTCCATAGAAAGCCATCCTTCTAGCTCTTAAGAATTGATCCTGCAAATTTGATCCTCTTGTAATAACAACCTCAAAGTCTCTACTCTAATGTGAATCTTGCTCTCATACCATGTAGAAATTAATGTGTAGATTCGAAACTGCTCATGAAATTTACTAAATCACAAGACTCGAAGCTAATCCACTGATATACGGAAGTTAATTCACAATATATAACACAAATCATATACATGCAAAAGGAAACATCACACATGCACATATATTTATATAGGGGAAAGCAACTGCTCAAAGCCCCTTCCTATTTGTATTGCATTAATCCAATAATGGAGATGAAATACACATTCTTGCTCAATCCTAAGTACACCCTGCAAGTGTATAGTCTTTCCCTCTGCTTGACTGACTAACTATGGCCAACACTTAGCCAATTTCCAAGTGTTCTAATATCTTATTTCCTTACATTGTTCCTTGAGGAATTAGGCCCATATTAATTAGGAAATTCCCTCATCTGGATTGCGCGATTCTTCTAGGCTCTTCCCTTGACTGCATGCACCATCTATACACTTCAGAATAGTCTACAATTGATAGTACACTGCCTTGGAATATCCAT
>APFE030735184.1:1537-15964 GCA_000404065.3 Pinus taeda | reverse complement strand
CCGTAGGTCCTGATTCTCATTTATGGAGTTTAGGTTATGTGTATACTTATATTCTCTTTTCATGAGTGGAGGGTAGGGTAATAGGTTGTTTCTTCCCTTTACATTAGCAGATGGACAGAGGGATCAGAGGAAAGGGAGTGAGGATCCGCTAGGAATACAGTGTCTCCTTCCATACCCATCCCACAAGGTTGGTTGGTGGCTGATTTCTACGGATAATTTGTGCATTGAAGTGGTAAGCAAGAAATATATAACAACACACACCCAAGAGGATTGGATTCAAAACATTATCAAGAGCAGACTAAATGTATCAGTTTTATGGAAGGTGGTGGTAGATTCTTTCAACATTATTGGATCTTGGTTGTCTTGGAAAGGCTCAAGGGAGCGAGTGACAATTAGCCTTGATCCATGGACATCCTGTAGGGATCGACAATAGTTTCCCCATGAAATGGTGGAGTTATTGGCTATACAAGGTAGAAGAACATTGAATCAAGTGGCGTACCTGAAAACACTACAATATGGGTGCAAGGATGGTTTTTCACCCATGATTTAAATTTTCCTGTTGTTTGGTGTTAGCGTTCCATAATTTCAAGGCTAAAGAAAAAACCACGAACGCAACATCAAAACCGCTTTCAAGTTTAAGATCTAGCCCTCTTAAACTCAGAGAGGGATCTCTCTGTGAGATTTAGCTTTGTTTACTAGGAATTTCATGCTAGTTATTGAGCTCAGATTTTGGTTTTTGAATTGGTTTGGTTGGAACAGCAAGGGAAGGCCATTGGGCAATGGAGTCAGAAGAGCTTGGGGTGATCAATTTGTAGAAGTATCAAGCTTAAGTGAAACAGGGCAAGCTAGGCATACGATTGGATCTTTTAGATTTAAATGAAATGAAGTAGAAGAAGGGAAATAGATTCAATTGAAGCTAGAGAGCAATTAAGAATTATTTAACTTGATATCAGAGGAAAACATGCAGAATTAACAACAACCAAAATCAGGCGCTCTAGGTAACAAATCCTATTTATCACAGATTCTGTTGATTAATTCAGAATAGAGAATAAATAAGCATGATAGGCAGAGAAAATAAACAAGGAACAATAGATGCACTTCACCAATGGATATGACACATGAATCCTGAAACAACTTGTCTTGTATTACTGAAAAAGGTCACTTGAACTAAGTGAACAACTTTACAATGAATGGTAGTCTTTCTCATTACAAATCCCAACATCTATTACTTCAAATAATAAAGTATTTATACAAATTCTAAACTAAAATATCTTGATAAAAATCTCAAGATCTTTTTACAAATATCCTAAACTGTTTTACACAAATAGAAATGAAATGTAGGACATTAAAAAATAATGTATCTACTTGGCACTATCATTATGAATTTCTGTTGACAAAGAAGAGAAATTCGAATTTGATTGTAACTCTTAGTTGATGAGGTGGCTAACTGTCTTTGAACATTTTCCTACCGAAACCCTGCAAAATGTAGTTCAGTCATCCCTTTGTATATCTCAATCCGAGATAGATTTGTAAAAAGTGAGAGAGGTTATTGTAGATAAATATATGCTTGAGATAAACCACTCTTAGTTTCCCAAAATTCAGCTCCAGTTGTTCCCAATAGTCTTCGCAAAACAGTGGCTGAAACAAGACTTCGCACAGTCTCAAAAATAGGTTGTAAAGATGTACATGTATCTCTAATTTTATAATAGTTGTGTAAATTTTGAAGTAGTTTATTGTACTTTGGTATCTTAGGAACACAAAACTCCTCCAATTTCTCAAGATTCATCTCTTATTGGCCACAATATGTTCTAAAAAAGTATGGCTAAAGAGGAAAATTTGGGAAAATATGTTTGCAAAGCTTCATCTGTATATCCCAAACCATAATAGATGTTAGAAAACTGAGAGAATTTTTTGTACATGAGAGTGTTTGAAGAAAAATCCTCTTTCAGTTTCCAAAATTTTGTCCTCATTGGTTTGGAAACCATGTTTGAAATCAATATGGCGTATAGGAAAAAGCCTAGTTTCAACTGATCATGAGACAAGTGAATGACGTGGATGCGGGAGGTGACATGAAAGTTGGGGAATGGAGGGTAACATAACCAAGAGTGCATAGGAAAAGGTCAAGGGAGGTAGATGGAGTGTAGATGAGTGAGGTATTTTGACTAGGGCTACCATCAGTGAGTAAATTTTTGAATGAGGACCTATGTGGAATGACAAAAATTTCTGAGCGAGACCCTAATATGAATATGAAAATAGGAGCTTTGATCATTGATGGAAGTATGCAAATACCGACTCTAACATCAGCCTTATTGGGGATGGCATCTCCTTGGAGGTGTCAAGAATACCATAGACCAAGTGCCTAACCATATGGGCCAATATGGTAAAAAATTACAACCAAACTGAACACTGAAAACACACACACTGCAAACTGTAAACTAGATGTTGAAGGATGCTTGTCCAACAAGCTTATTGCACACTTATCCTACACTAATCTACTACAAAATTACTTAATCAAGTGATACTAAAGTGCCAAATCTACCAATCAAGCAGTTGTTGTAATGATGAAGTTGTTTGGCGGTGCTTGAACCAAAACATAATTGGAAATTCTACCAACAATATATACACATAATACATCTGGCTCTGTAAAAGGAACTCTGGTTTGTCATTCAACTTAAGAAAATATTCCATATATGCTACTATAGGATCATAAAAACCAGATTCTATCTACTACCCCAACTCATTAACATATGCTCTCAGTTGGATATTGTCACATCCCTGTTGTAAATCAAAACATCCTTCAATCCAACCATCCAAGGGCAGCCTTACCTTTTCTTCTTTGGGAGGAGGGAGAGTTTCCAAGAACAGTTTAGGATCTTGGAAATCGTATGATTCAATTTGAACATCCAATAGTTCAATTTCATTTTCTAATATTTCAGCAACTAAACCAAGAAAACAATTTTTACCTTCAAGTGTGAGTCGGTTGGATTTCAAACAACGAAATACTGATGTTGAGAAATTTTGATCAATCTGAAATTCCGCTAACTCATTCCTTAAAGTTAGTAATATTTCCCCAGATAAAGGATTTTCCACATACCCTGTCATCGGTGATTATCATCAATGCTCTAAAATTTGGATTCTTTTGCAGTGAAGTTGCTCTGAATTTTGAAGCTCGGGATCTTGAACAATGGAGTCGCCAAGCAGATGATTCAATCTTCTTGTGTCCGAATACTGTCTACCATCAACAACTGGATATAAGTTGTTGTCATTCTTTCCCGGGGAAGATAGAGCTTTCATCCCTGACAATGGCACCAATATGTTATCACTCCTTCAGATCTCCAACGCTGAGGAAGAGTCCAGCTGAGGTAACCACAGACCAATCTTTTGACTTGGTAGTTAGCCCTACCAAGCCGGAGAGGGCTCTATCCAAAGGATAACAACCAAGAGGGTTGGATAGATTAGGGTTTTAGGCTAGATGTAAAGTGCAGAGGGTTGTTTGATTTGATTTGGTTGGGTAGTCGCAAGGATGAGTGAATTAGGTTAGAGGATAAACCAGGTCAAGGCAAAATGAATCTGAATTGCAAACATCTGATGGGGCAAGGTAGGCAAGGTACTTTAAACCTCGTAGTATAGTGATGAGATGATTTAGACTAGTGAGAAGATAAAAAGAGCATGAGGGTCATGAGTTCTTTTTAAACTGAAGAAATGAAAAAATCTATGATGATTTTCCCAAAACAGAGCATACAAAGATGAATTCTACTTATCGCACCTTGAAAATCAACATATCATAGAGTGAAATGGATCATGAGAGGTACAAAACATTCATACATATGAAACAGAAGAAGAAACAAGATCAAATTACCATGCCACAGGAATCCCACCAAAATAGTTGCAACTTCATCCAATATATTCCATGCCAAAGTCTGAAAGCTATTACAACATCCAAGAGTGTCCAACCTGTAAAATGACTAAGAAAATACATAATATAGGCCTCAAACCAACTCATCCTAGTCTCAAGGGTCGAATCCATGAGAGGAGGAGCAATTGCAAGAAATACTGAATTGATATCTAGAGTATAGGGTGGTCAAAGTGACTCATCCCTAACTTAAGCAAACTGATTCATTATTAGTCATGTAGGCCATTCAACTAATGTATTTACACTAGATAACAATGAAAAACATAATAATTACATCATCCTTATCAATTACATCATTAAAACATCAATTTCCCATAGGTGAAAATCAATTTGGAGAGAAATAGTGAAAATTGGAGAAGACTGTCAAACGCGCCCTCGAAGTTCAGGACTGCTTTTGGGTGCCTTCCCGGTGTCCAAACTTGCTCCAAGATAGCTCGTTGGAAATTCTTTCAAGTCTACTTTCCACATATGTCTTCATTTTTCAATTTGGAGCTTATTTTCCCTGTCAAAAACCAAATCTCCCAAGACTGGTAAACGCGCAGCGCCCAAGCCAGAAATGAGGCAGAAAGGTGGTTTTTTGGTGGTTTTTGACCTTTTTGGCTGACCTGTTTGTCTCCAAATGCTTAGAAAATGCACAGGGTGCATGTCCCCATCACTCTAAATCCAAATATGTTGACCTTTTTCTCATCAGATGCCCAAAAAAAGAGTGCAGCACCCTAGGTATTATGTGTTCGACAAGCAACTGGTCAAACACGCCCTCTGTGTGTCAAATGCACCCTCCCTCTTGAAGTCTGATTTTGATTGCCTTCCTGATGTCCAAATTGAGCCCCAGATATCTCATTGGAAATATTATCTAGTCTAGTTTCCAAATATGCCTTTATTTTTCAACATGGGCTTGATTTGACCCTCTAAAACTTAATTCTCCCAAGACTGGTCAAAAAGTGTAGAATGAGGGTACAAAAATGAAGTTTTATCTTGAAGGAAACTTTTAGAGGTCTTACTCAACTCCAAATTGAGTTCATGATATCTCATTGGAAATATCTTTTTGTCTAGTTATCATTTGACTCATCAAGAAAGTCATTTGGACACTACATCTAGGAGAAAAATTGATTTTCCCAAGGTCACTCTAGAAGTGCAGCAACTCTCTTGTAGCAACTGTGTTTTTGACATTTCTCAAAAAAAATGATACCTGTGTAAAACATGAAGGAGTTTTTTTCATTATTTTCCTATTATGGACAAAAACCTCTCTCACTTTTGTAAAATTCGTCTCTGTTTGGTTGGAAACGTACTTTGAAGCAAAACTAGCCCTATGTGTGCCAAATGATTTGTCCCTTGGAATGACTTCTTGGAAAATGATGGAGACATGATGTTTATGAGTTGGAATGGCCTCATACTTGCTAAAATGACCTCCCTAAGGCCTCCTTTACTCAGATTTCTCTGATTCTATAGCCAACCCTAGCTCTGTGGGAGAGGAAATTAGGGTTTAGTGCTTGTGGAAAATGATGATTTAGACATCCTTGGGAAAAGACAACTCCATTTACATTCACTTAACCCTTTGAAACTTTACCCTTTCACTTGACTATTTCCTTTGAGAAATTGATCTTTTGATGGTCTTTGAGAACTCTTTGAATTTGACTTTTCTTTAATGAAGTTGGTATACAAAGATTGAGTTGGCCGCTTAGGAACAATACTTATTACATATAGTGAACATAAAATTACATGATGAAATAACCATTTCTCTTTACAAATCATCTTCACATGGTGAAGAGATGTTATTTTATCACCCTTTATTTTTTGGTCTTATGCAATGGAATGGAGTTTTATTGGAACCTTGGAAACCCTAATGACCTAATGAAACCTTAAAAAACCCTAAAAGACCTAATGAGACCTTGAAGGACTGAATTTCAAGATGACATGACTGATGTGATGGCATGATGTCATTAACTTTATTGACAATGGATACTCAGCAAGGTTGAAATGAATCGGCAAGGGGTAAATTTCTAAAAGGAGTAAAGGAAACCCTAATTCAACCTTCAGTGAGAAAATTTTTGCATGACGACTTAGTGGAATGACAAAAATTTCAGAATGGGACCCTAATATGATATGAAAAGAGGATTTTTTATCACTGATGGTAGTATGCAAACACCGACACTAACATTTGGCACCAACTCTAGATAAACTATATTATGGCCCTTAACATCTCACATGTTAGACTTTAAGGCAGAGTGGATGAAATCGAATAATTCCACTGAGCATATGCAGAGTACACCCCAAAGGAAGGATATTTATACATATACTCTGAAAAGAACATGTGGTGCACACATGGTGGTGGAAGCAAGTTTGGAGACTAAAATGTTCGACAAAAGCATGCTTGTTCCAATGGTGTCTACTAGAGAACAAAATTACAACATGTAACAATTTAAAAAAGAGAAATTTTGTTGGTCCGATTTGGTGCCCTTTATGTAAAGTTGTTGAGGAATCAGTTGATAACTTATTTCTTTTTTGTCCGATATCTAATCATATATGGAATTTGGTATGCAACACATTATTTGTAGGAAGTACTTGGCAAGGAGAGCCTTATAATTCGTCCTGGCTATCTTGGTGGAACTCGACATCCCCCAAAATTTAACCACCCCATCCCACATTTACCCGATTTTACAAGCTCTCTAGGGTAAACATGAGCTGAGTGTTACTGTGATGTGACCCGACCTCCAAGTTTCAATTATGGAAGTGGGGTCTACTATCCAAAAATATATTGTCATCCCTTAGGGACACTAGATCACCCAAGTGATCGACAATAACCAATGGTGATCAATCCCTAAACTATAACTTTCTCTTCTCAAGATTTACACCACAACTGCAAGCTTGACACATTGTGCATGTGGTTAGAAGGCTTCAACCACATGCATAACCTTTCCTCCATTCGGTTATAACCAGAATTCTCCAGTTCATAGGGTGTGATTTCCATATCTATGCCATTTTTTCAGGGCTAGCCTACATGCCATTGCTTAGTACCACCTAGAACTCTTCAAAACTCATTCTAGAATGACAACAAGTATGTACAATGGATACTAAGGCTAGAACTTGCTCAAACATGCTAGTCACATGATAACTATTTCATCAAACATGTAGTAAACATAGTAGCTAATCATGAATGCATATTTGATCACGATCTTCTTAACGTCATCAGAGAATCATCAAGAAGGCTCAATGCCCTCTCAAGCTAGTTGAAAAAACACTTGTTAGCCCATGCATACATTATTCATTCCATAACTAATCAAATTATGAACAAGATCTATAGTAAGAACACATCATTCAACCGTGCCTACAACCAACATGTAACCAAAATAAATTCCATGACAAACTATCCATAAGATCAAAATAATAACCATTACACATCCTCAAAGATCACAATAGGAAAATAACTCCTATTAATCATATGCAAAAGCCAACCAAGTTAGGGACTTCCACGTACCACTCGACCATATATTGGGATGAACCAAATCTATGTTTTAGCCAATCACCCCCATGCCATATTCCAAGCATGAATGTGGGATCATGTAGGTTAAACCAAAATTGAACCAACCAGGGCTTCTAGAGGCCAAACCACCTCAACCCTCAACTACAATGATTTCACCTAAACTAGTCCAAAAATCACTAACATCAAAAAAAGCTTGGATGCTTCAAACTTCCTTCACCATCTTTAGAGGAATTTTCTTGTCTCCACCCATCTGTTAAGAATTCCAACAGAAATCCCATCTCCACCGTTGACCCTTGGGAATTTACCTGAGACGACCTCAACTAAGATCCAAGCCTACCAACTATCTAAAGCTTAATCAAAATAAAGAACCCACTACATCATGGTTATCTAGGAAATGGCAAGGCAAGGTTGAAACCACTATCATTCTAGGGAAATTACATGCCAATGAAAACAAAATAACCAAAGAACCACATGCATGTACCATGCATCCAAATCTCAACAAGGAAATCACACATGCAACCTGTTACTTGCAATGAATTTCAATTGTAGATGTTGATCCAACCTTCTTTTCCATTGCCTACAATTCCTTTTCTTAACCTTTATTTGCTTCTCTCCAAGTCCAAGTGAATGTTAGGATGATCCAAGAATGCTCTAAGTGTGTAAGAGTGTAAGAGAACTAGAACGAACAAGAGTTTATCCAAAAATTGTCAAAAGTTGTGAACTGATCAAAAGTTGAGCATAAGCCCTCAATTGTTTCTTAGGTGCCTTTTTATTATTGATGTCTAGTATTTTCATTTCCTTTTTCCTTCTTCTTCCATTTTCCTCTAATTTCTCTCTAATTTCCTTGCATGAATATTTGTGTCTCTTCACCTTCCTTTTCTCCTATTTTCCTTTATTTCCTTAATTAAATGTCATTTATTATCTCTTTGCCTTTGCCAATTTCCATAGCCATTAATAAACCGCAAGTGATGCCCACTATAATGCTTATGCACGATTAAACTTGGAATACATGTCCCATGACCTTAGTTTAATTTATTTACATGGGAAATCAACCCGGGGTTGTTACAAACCCCTCCCCTTTGAGGTAACACCATCCTCAGTGTTCTATGACACTTATGATCAACAAAACATACTACTTATGGAGATTTATAAACACAAATTGATTCAGTATTTATAATGACAACTATTAAAAACATGACAAACATACTGCTTATAGAGCTTTATAAACCCAGCTTGATGCAATATTTACAATGACAAACACATTTAAGTAAGCACATTTGCTTCAACCAACAAATAATCATATTGCCTATGGAGCTTTATAAACACAATTTGATATAGTATTTACAATAATATACACATATATACATATGCACATTTTATCTAACCAAAAAATAAAAGGATATGATGCCCACATCAGTGACAAGAGAATCCATAGGTTCACACCTCCACCCTCAAAGTAGTACTAGGATTCACCTCCTTCCCATGAAGTCCAAAATCCACTGCCAAAATCAAAGCTTGCCTGCAATGTCCAATGCTACAACCCTTGCGCTACTTGTTCTCTCAATGAACAATTATCAACTCATTGTTCTAGGGCACATTCCCAATGTTCTTTTAATTCTATTTGGCAATGCTAATGACCAGACAAAAAATTATTCCCCGGTCTTCCTTTATTTGCTTCCCAGTCCCTCGGGTAATCTGGTCACCCCCTTCTATGCAGCCACTCACCTTCCAAGTTCCCCGACACCCCCTTTTCTGCTTCCCAGTCCCTTAGGCGATCCATCCCTTGGCAAGGTTTCCTCGCATCAAAGGGTCCAAAAACCAAGGCATATCCCTGCCCCATAACCATTATATCGGTCATAGCATGCTTATGGAAATCAATGGACACTATTGGGTACCAGTGTCCCACAATGGCCCTACTCCTGATTCAAGTCCTTTACCTACATACTGTTGCATGTTCCAATTCTTTTGGCATTGTTGCTAACACTCTTGCAGCCAGTTCCAACCACCCAAACCAAGTATTTTCCATGCTTTCATATATCAAGAACATAATTTCCATTAGACTCAAACGAATTTGTAATAAATTCAAATCATACCTCATTAGTAACTTATCAATGAGGTGAAAACTACAACTCTATTTACTTCCTATCACAACAAGTCAAATTAGCCCTTTGACCAAATCCTCATAAATAGAAGTATCACACCCAGTTAGCTCAAAACTCGACCATCATAAATCTGAATCCTAGATTATGTGCATAATTAAAAACTGAAATAAAATACTAATACTTATCTTTTAAATGGTTCTTTGTTTTTTCCTTTGTTCTTCATTCTTTCTGTACACACATTGAATTGGTTTCCAAACCCGACAACTGCCCAATGCCTTCTCTTCTATTTAACCATGTACACACACTAGATCAATTACCAAACCTGACAAACACCTAATGCCTTCTCTTCCATATGCAGTATCAACAACAAGGGTATTCAAAGACTATACCGTCTCTACCCTCAATATCAACTACTCAAGATTGGTCTCTTCTTAAGATGTCTAGAGCTCCTGAGACTACTATCTCAACCCACAACCTCCAAGGAACCTAAGCTATAACAGGGCTCCAACCCACAGCCTCTAGGGAACCCAAGTTGTTACAGGGCTCCAACCCACAACCTCTAGGTATCCCGAGAACTAATCCCCTCCACAACACATACACATACACAGTGTACAACACAACACATATACGTACACATTGTACAACACAACGACCACATAATATGCATGACACAGTACCACATGTACACAATGCAACATGTAAAACATGTACACAATAACATTATTGCTCATCTAAATAACACACCGTCTCTACCAAGCAACCTTGCATCTAGTGTCATTTTCCATGCCTTACTGCGTGCATCCACAAACCAAGTCTTGGGTTTGTGGCTCTTTCCACTTTCCATGTTTGTCCAAGCATGCCACATATCACACTACGTTCAATATGTTGATGTATCTTTCGGAATTGTATGCCATAACATAAACACAATCATATTTTGAAGCACATAAATCAAATCATATCCATAAGATATAGTTGGGCTGCCAAAATTAACATTCACTTTCACTCTCTTTTTCACCTCTATCCTCATTTTGTCACCTCATTCCATCACATTATCATTACATAACCCAAAATTATCAATACTACATGAGTTCACATTTACATTTTCCAAAGTTATTAATTTCATGTTTTTAGAGTGAATTTATGATTAAAAGTTAGAAAAATAGCTTGTATTCACTTATACCTAAAAATGGCTTGAGTTTGATGACATGTGTAGATCATTTGGAAGCTTCCAAGGCACCCTTATGTGGCATACCAAGATCAAATTCGAATTTAAACTCAAGAGATGGACCATTCCAAGGAGAAAGATCATGGAGATCTTGATGTGTCATGGGATTTGTATCTAGTATTTAGGGATAAGTTGAGACAAGTATGGATCTAGTAGATATTTAAGGGATCTACATTTATTAAGTAGATATCCCTAATTCATGTATAAATAAGAGAAGCATCCTTCAAAGGAAAAGAACAGTTATCAATTATTCATTGGCATCAGATTTATGATTGTTCATTCAGCGTGAATAATATTATTTTCTCCAAAATTATGAGTTATGAGTGTTGTTTGATTCTTAAGATGTGATAGTTGTTCATGTGTTCTAATTGAGGAATGGAAGGATCCTCATACCAAGTTAAGAACACTTTGTTGTAGAATAATGTTCATAGTTGTGAATATACTAGTTTTAATTCTAGATGTTCATCTTATTTCTTTGCTGTAAATATTTGTAAATATCTTTAATGTGGATTCATTTTATGGAATGGGTTAAGTGAAGATTTCTTCCTTTTAGTGATTAGCTTGAATGTGGAAGGAAAACCAGGTCTCTTTGAGAGAGCCTCTTCTCCGTGAGCTAGGACTAAGATTGAACAATATTCACTTCTTTCAAGCTTTCTTAGATTAAGTTCTTATGCTTTCATTACATTTTTTTGTGCTTACTTAGATATTGGCAATGTCATTATAGAATTGTTGAGGAATGACAACTAGGTCTCTTTGAGAGAGTCTCTTCCTTGTTTTTCTAAAATAGACTAATCTCATTGACCATTCATTTATATGCTTTCATAAATTAGATCTAAATCTTTTCTTTTCAAAATAGTTTAGATTTGTAATATGCATTTCCATTCTAAACAAACTTCCTACAATAGTTTCATATGAGGTCCCGTATATTTTGGTTTGCTTCTAAGTTTATGAAACCCCCAGGTTGACAAATTAGATGACAAGGATTTAGCATACAATTAAATCACCCTATAGATACTAACCTCATAGTTCTTCCAGGGATGCTCTGCCCACTTGTTTCCTCATGAACGAAGAACCTTTTGATGTCATTCACCTACATAAAGTAATCATTCTTCCACAAGAATGACCCCTGATGTCCCTGTCAGAAAATGGCATATATATATATATAATCATGATCGCAACATAATTACCAGTGTTTATAAGGTCAAGGTTAAGAGAACTTCCTTTATCCATGCAACGCATGCACAATATCAAGAACAACAGTGCCCAACATAATCAAGGGATCTATTACCTCAAGCCCATTTACTTTTGCTTTCCTGATTACCTTACTCATGATTGTCCCACCACTGTCCATTTACTCCAATGGGCCCAACCAACCCATTTGGTTGTCATATTTTTGCCTTCAGCTACCTTTTATTCATACATCGGGCTTCATCCGGGTCTTATATTACATGTTGGGTTTCACTCAGCTCTCCCCAAGCTCCATTAACTTTCCTCTTTCCCTAACCAATTCCCAAGACCTTCAAAACATAAAAGGCAAGAACAAGAAGGAAATATAAAGAAAACATGGAAAACAAAACAACAATACAACAACACAACAAAGTGCCATGGCCAACCACCAGTCAGAGTCAAAACTGTAAACTTTCTATAGACACCGTGAATCAACCCCCATGGTTTACCAGTGCTTCCAAGGGTTCCTATATAAAATCTCAGCCTAAGTGTTCTTAAAGATTTATGATAGTCTCTTTTGCCATGCAATTCTCTGCATCATGCTTCCATAAACACACAACTGTCAGTGCAAAATAATTATAACAATATACTATTTGCCTTACCTTATTGTACCAAACACGCTTCCCTGCAATTGAACACCTGTAGATATCATCTCCCAAGGGATTCCCATTCCCCTGAAGAATTCAGCTATAAGTGGAGACCAACTATTATTCTCGCCTCTGATCAACCATCTACCATGTAGCTTCCTCAGCCCAAAGTTCTTCCACGCACATTAACTTGCTTTATTGCTTGGTCCTAGAGCATGACCTTATTCTGCTACAGGTATTGAGTGTTAAGTTATGGTATGTTCTATGCTTCTAACAGTTTACTTCTTTTTCTTATTATATTCCACATATTAGCAATCACATGTACATAAAGTAAAGTACAGATAGAACATTAAACGATCAACAGAAAACAAGCCAAGACAAGAGACACAAGATGTGGCGGCTAGCCAGGGACAAACCCCACAATGTGTGGGGAAACCCTTTGATCAAATCTTCTTTGATCTTCAATAATTCACCAGAAATAAATAGTACAATAAATCTGATTTATATCAGTAGTAGCAAACCCTACATCGGCAGCATTAGCATTAGCAACTTCATCATCAAACTAGGGCAAACAATATCTCACAAACCAACCGTCTGATTGGCTTGATTCCACCACCAAAAGTTGCGACTTCCAGAGGAGGTTCAGATGAACCTACAGCACAGTTCAGATGAGGAGATCTTCTGGTCCACGCAGGTCAAACTTTATTTCTGCAGTTGCAGCTTCAGTTTCAACAGCTTCCTTCAAACTAGGGCAATCGATATCTTGCAAACTGTCCGTCGGATTGACTTGATTCCACCACCAAAAGTTACGGCTTTCAGATGAGGTTCATATGAACCTACATCACAGTTCAGATGAGGAGATCTTTTGGTCCACGTAGATCAAACTTTACTTCTGCAGTTGCAGCTTCAGTTTCAACAACTTCCTTCAAACTAGGGCAATCGATATCCTGCAAACCGTCCGTTGGATTGACTTGATTCCACCACCAAAATTTGCGGCTTTTAGAGGAGGTTCATATGAACCTGTAATGCAATTTAGATGAGGAGATCTTCTAGTCCACGCAAGTCAAAGTTTACTTATGCAGTTGCAGCTTCAGTTTCAGCAGCTTCTGGCTTCACATGTGTGAGGGAGAGACCCTTTTCTGCACAGTAGAGAAGAGACTCTTTTCTGTCGAGTAGAGAGAGAGAGAGATGTGACGAGATGAGTGAGTGCAAATGAGGAAAAGTCCTCTTGTATTTATACACAAATGATGATGTTTGAATAGATGCGATTGTTGGGCTTCTGAGCCTACATGAGTTGTAGGTCGGCTTGATAATAATTCCATAATCAAAATAAATTCATATCTCCATGAATACTTATCGGAGTCGGATGGTCTTTATATTAATCCTACACCTCTCGACGAGAGAAATCTAATAAAAATATTATCAGCCATGAATAAGATGACCCACACAAAGTTTGGCCCTAGTTTCCAATTTTAACACTCCCTCTCAACTAGGGATAACTTCATTTGCAATCTATCTGACGGTCACTACTATTCATCTATCAAATGCACTACCCTATACAGCCTAACCCTTGCCCTGCTCTGCTTTATTCTTCCTGTTCTGATTTGTCTTGTTCTGCCCTATATTGATCTGTATTGTTCTACTCTATTCTGCTCTGCTCTTGCATTGTTCTGTTCTGCTCTGCTTTTGTCTGAATTATGAAGAAGAAGAAATGATCAAGGATGTATCATTCTGACTCAAAGTTGGTCTCAGAGTATGTACCACTAGTCCCAGACCAGTCTCAACCAACCCAAAGTCAGTGTCATACTGAGTACAACTCCATTGGTCCCAGACCAGTATCATCCTCCACTGACTCAAAGTCAGTCTCAGAGTGCGTACCACTGGTCCCAGAC